>OZ018337.1:78185444-78455444 GCA_963969495.1 Ceratothoa steindachneri
TGATATTGAAATTTTATAGTAATCAATTTTAAAGAAAACCTGATTAATTTAAATAGCATTCAGAGGTGAGGCTTATACGGGTATATCTGTAATCAAGGAACGCGGTAGAAAAACTAGAGGCCTAACGACATTTAGCAATCGCCTTTTGAATTCGAATCTAAGGTTAGTCTTTCAAATTAGGTATATTAGGAGGGTTTTTTTTAATTGCGGGATTTGGGGGATGCACCACCCACAACTAATGGGCTATGGGGAGAAAAGCCCCCCATTTTAGAATAACTTTAAAAATGATATATAATACAATATGATGCGATTGCAATAGCCTAACAAAAAAACTCCTAAAAAGTCCTTTTTTTTAAATTTGCGTAAGTAAAAAACATCATGTACATTAAAAACAATTGTTTTTAAACACACACACACATATATATATATATATATATATATATATATATATATATATATCGAGAAATAGGCCGAGGTGTGGTTGGAGTTTTCCCCGAATCTTATATATATATATATATATATATATATATATATATATATATATATATATCCTATTATTACGAACGCGGAGGGGTCGTCGTACTACTCCTTATACTTCGTTCGTACCCTTGCCCTGAATGGGTTTATTGACTCAGAGTGCTTAGAGGTTGGCTACGGAGGGATTGGAATGAACTTTGCCAGCAATCGACCCAAAGGAATTTAGATACACAACAATATGAAAGTAAAGTTTTAATAACCATTAAAAAAGAATATATATATATATATATATATATATATATACGAGTATATACAAATAAGGTTCTTTGAGAGATAAATTAATAAGTGAAGGTCGGATATCTCACTTGGCTTGTAAATAACTGTTCATTATGTAAATCCCTATACACTTTTAATGTGGGTAAGCTTCGCAGTGAAGTTGGGGAATGTGAAAGAGAAGGGTTACCTTAGAACCTGATGTTCACGTGGCGCTGGTGAGTGAAGGTGGTAAGATAAGAGGTAGAGACGATGAGGTAGGTTCTCCAAGGACCGACCTGATCCCACAATTCCGTCATGATTCTGCTGGAAGAAGGCGGTGACGAGAGCTTCTTGTTACAGAGGGTCCCACGCCCGTGAACTCCGAGGAATCTTGGGTGCCTCTGTGATGGGAGGAGGGGGCGAAGGGACCCATCGACGCATAGGGTCACGGAGAAAAGCCGAGATGTAGTTTACTTGCTTAGGGAACCAGAGGGAGGCTGTTTGTAGCTTCGGCTCTGAAAAAGTGAGTACGAGCCTGGGTCCGCACTGACTTGCAGACCAACGGGGTAAGGAGCCTCCCTAACTGGGACCGATCTCCTGTCTGAAGACTTGGTACTTTTACGATTTACCACAACACCGAGAAAGATGGCAATTCGTGCCCCCCCCCTCCCCCCAGATGCTGTGCAAGCTCTACTACTGAGGGTTAAAAGAATTCATCTTTTAACCCGAAACTCGGGAGAGGTTCACATGGCTCAGGAAGTAGATTTGATGTCAAGCGCCCTTCTTAGGGTGATAGCTGCTTGATTATCTCCTCCATTTCGTCTTTTGTAAATTTTCGGAAACCAACCTAAGCCAAAATGGACTGTATCTATCGATAACCAGACCGGGAAGGAATGTGGTGATTAGCTGAAATGGCCGGCGGGTTCTTCCGGCGGGAGGCGACCAGACATCGAGCCGGAAGGGAGGTGGGGAAACGTGGGAGCATTAGGCTATTCTCCTACAATATATATATATATATATATATATATATATATATATATATATATATATTTTTTTTTTCCAGAAGTGTGTTCAAAATATCAAGAAGAGATTCTAGTCCAACCTGGTGGTCCTGGCATCGTTATAAAAATATATAAATAATTTTTTTTCACACAAGCCCAAGCACCATCGCAGAAGAGCTCCAAACACATAACTCAACCTACTGTTAGATATATGAAAATTGTGAACAAGAGAAAAGCAGATACGTTACAAACAATTATTCAAAAAGTGGTCAAACTTGGAACTACAATTCACAGTGATGAATTGAAGGCTTACAGGCGCATTCAACAAGATCTTGAATTTAATTACAGGTCATTCGCTTTATTTTGTTGACCTCTTTAATCTTCTACACACAAACTATTAAAAGTCATTGGAATCAGCCAAAAAGTTTTATAAAATCAATGAATGGGTGTAAGAGATCGCATTTACTTAGATTCATACTAGAACGAATTTATTTGGCATGAAAGAAATATACAATACGTTCTTACAATTTTGTGTTACCCTATTCCACTATATTATTTTAATCAAACTTATGATAATAAAATCCAATTTTATAAGATCCTTTAAATTGTTTGAAAGTAAACTAAATAAGATTTTGTAATTGGTGTGATTGTACATTTAGAGGAGGTGATATATTAAGAGGGACTATTTTGGGTCATTCTACCTTTGATCCAAGGGAAGGAAAAAAAAGGAAATGAAAGAAAGAAAAAGCTGAATAAAGATTAAAATGAGAAGAAAATAAAAATAAAAATGAATAGAAAAATGAATTCTGAAGCCAATAACAATAAAAAAAAAATTCTTGCCTTTAGGCCTGTAAAATAAGCATGGATCTGATAAAAACCTAGACCAAGAGTAAATTATTAGGATTAATGTAATGGAAGCTTCTAAAATTAGTTTAGACCAAAAACCGGTTGCCAGAGCAACGTATGCCGTACGCCACAGACCGAGCGTCTGCATGCAAAGCGCAAGTTCCCCCTACTACTACTACTAGTTAATTGAAGTTGTTTCATTTTTACTTTCGAGCAAACAAACCGTTTAAATAAATTGAAAAAACAACTAAATCCTCTTTATTTAAGCCTCTAAGCTTCATACTTAACCCTCTTTCTTAAAACCCTATTCTTTTCTGGGTGAAATGCAATTTAAAACATGGAAACATGGGTAGACTGCATAATAGAGCATGAGACATATCGACAGAACACATATTACAGCATTGGCATACACGGGCAATAAGGAAAATATTGTTCCTAAATGCCCATTACAGATAAAACAATATCAAACAGGATTAGTTAGTTAGTTAGTTAGTTAGCGCTAATCGTCCCATGATACTAGGACGATCCCCGACCGGATAATGAAATTTTTATATAAGGTCAGTATGACAATCGCTGGTCGGCCCAAGGGCCCCAGGGGCCGGTTCTCTTTTGGGGAGAGGTGCCAGGAAGTATTATGTTTTGACAACAAACAGCGTTCAGGTGGAAGTCTTCGTCACCTCGGGGAAGAGGGACCTGTTCCGCGTCAGAGGTACGTGAATATAGATACCCATCGGCAGGTTTCCTTGAAACAGAAAGAGTGTGTGTGTTGTGCTGTGAAGGCGGGATAGGAAGGAAAGCGGTGTTGTGATTGGCTTTGTGTGAGGTGAGAGGTGTAAGATCTACTCACCCGATAACGGGGTGAGCACAGCGCGTCCACCAATCGGTAGCCAGATCTCTATGTGCGCTGACGTTTGTGTCCACTCATGTCGGGATTCGGAATCGAACCCCGTACCGCGACGTTGGGAGGCCAACGCCGTATCCACTCGGCTAGCATGAGCTCTAGACAGAATTAGTAATAAAAGCCACTTCTTGATTTTATAAAATATCTAAAAAATGTAAAAAGCTTTGAAAATATAATTTCTACCACTGTACAATAACTAAAAATATATAGCATTTTACGGTATATATAATAACAAATATAATTGAAACCTTTTTCTACGATTTTGTTCTAACCTAATTAATATTCTCAAACAATTGAAAAATAACTAGGCTGTTGATATGAATGGGTTAAGCTGTACAAAATTTGATACTAATTCGTCAGACTAAGAGGCTTATAATTATCTTGTTAAGCTTTATCTCCTGTTTTGAAATTACTTAAAAGTGTAGCTTATTACTTTGCAATCACCCCTTTGACCTGTTTTAAATCATGTAGATAAATCGCATTGGGCCCTAGAGATTTGTTAAGTATAATTTTCAGTTTTCTGTGTTGTTTTTTTCGTAAAGAATAAGTTTCTTATTGCAATTTCATCGTTGAAGGGCAATGCTCGAGAGACTTTATAAGGTTACACAAATTTTCTGTCTCGAACGATGCAACAAAATGATCATTAAGGGTCCGATATCGATATCAGCCGGATCTCAAAATTATAGCCTCCTCCTTTACATGTATTGTATCTTATGTTGTATATCAGATTTTCTTGTTCCATTTTTCTAGATGGGTTTTATATTCTCTCCTTGGTCTCGCTTTACTTTCTTCTAACACATTTTCCCTATATCGTTTACTGTAGTCCGTCTGATTAGACATCTATGTTTGAGCTATTGCGTGGCTTTCACGCAAATGGCTCTACTTTCTTTGTGAAGGTATATTCCAAGGACTTAAGCCGCATCCTAATCATCATTGCACCAATTAAATCTATGTACACCTCGCCTACTTTACCTACTCTACGTATTTATTTTCCTCACTTATAAACATCCCATTAGTATCTTACTTTTCTCAATTGATTTCGCTTTATATAAAATAAATTCTTCAACCTCACCATCTTTATAAGTCATCTTTTACGACACGTGCCTAAAGAACGCAATAGGGTTCTAGAGTCCCATATTATTAGTTGCCATTTACGACACGTGCCGGCTCCCCCCAAACGACCTTGGTTTTCTCCAACCCCACATAAAGACTTGATTTTTTAATAGCCATTTAAGATATTTTAGCATTTTATATATACAGATTTTAAAAGGGTCATTTTGGTGGGGTGGTTGGTTATGCAAACACACTTCAATTATGCATTGTATATATTTAGAAGGTCAGGTAGGAATTATTTTTGGTTGCTCAACAAATACACGGGAGCAAGTTTGGAGGTCAGTAGGAATGTGTTTTTGGAGGGAGCTTGCGCGATGATGCAGGGTGGAATTATTCCATGTGAGTTTTAACGGCCTTTATGAATTTACTTGAGGGGAATGGATACTACATCTATGTAAAGGATTTGAAAGTGTGGATGGAAAACGGATAGAATACCGGTAAAATGCCTATCATGGGGATAAAACAGAGTCTTTTGTTTGAGAGCGTTTGGCAAGAAGCATCCATGGTAATTTATTATACCAGTAATCAGATGTAGAACCTGCGAGCAGAGAGCGTTTAAGCGTAGAATAAAACGACTTCACTACACTATTTCGTCTTGGAATCCAGGGAGAAGTGAAGACATGGTGAAAACCCAGAGTCCTAGTGAAGAAAACGAAAATTACCCCTATTGTCGGATATGAGCATTTGCCGCACTCCGTCCCAAACAACCCATCCTTGGGCAATCAGTAAATAGTCTGCAGTAGATATATCGAGCAAAGGTAGAACCTTAACTTATTTGGTGTATCTATCCACGATGGATAAGAGGCAATTAAACCCATGGGTTTGGGCATAGGGCCCACTGGTGTCTTCATGAATCACACTTAGCTTAGAGCCTGGCAGCGAAAATTGCTTGAAGTTAGGTTTGGTTAATTTGTTCGTGCTCGTTTGCTGACAGAGAATGTAAGTATAAAAATGACTTTTGATATCTTTGCGCATTTTCGGCCACATACAGTGATTTGAAACTGTATAGGGTGTGCCTATAATGGCTGAGTGAGCCAAGCAATAAAAGAGGGTCAAATATTTGCAGTTTGAATATTTGAATGACGACGACCCTTAGCGCGTTTTGCGAGTAGTTCACCAGAATTTTTCGGTCAGTGTTCGGCAGGTAGAGGGAGGATAATCGGAGGTTTGTGGTTTTGCTACTCAAGAAACAAATAATAATCGGACAGCTGAGTTGGTATACATCTAGCAGTGTTAATTCGATCGTTTGAAAGGACATGGAAAATATTCCAGTGGAAGCCACGAGAGGAGATTGTAAGAGCGTCTGCATTCGAACAGTGCCATATGAAGTTCATCATTCTGATCGGGAGAGAGGATATCTGTTGGCGTTGTACTCCTAGTCAGAGCTTTAGAATGGGTGAGATACTTGACGTGTGACCATTGAATGTCATCCTCAAATTGTGGTATGAAATCTAACAGTTGAGTCAGGAGAGCATTATGAGAAGGTTTTGGAGAAAGAAATGCCAAAGCGAGAGCCTTGATGGAAGGATTTAGCAGATCGAGTTTGTAAAATACGTGTGCACCTGTGATTTGATTCGTAAAATCCGAGACGAATGGGATTGGATAAGTACCATCCATAGTGACTGTTTAATGCATGGAAGTCACAGACTTGCGAATAAAACACATCTTTCTTAGAAACTAGATATAATAGAGATGTCCACCAAGATCGCTATTTCTTAATTATGCCGTCCTTCTCTAATCTGAAGAACTCCTCCTTTGCGGCTTTGAGTTTGGCTCGAGGCAAGCGGCCCGGAAATGCATAGAGAAACGGGTGGGGGGGGGGGGGTGCGTCTATAGCGTTGAATATATTGCTTTACCGGGTTTCCACACATCCGAGTTAATGTTAGGTCTGGGAAGGAGGATAATGATGCGATGTAATGAACATGCATTGTAGGATGTATGACTGAAAGTAGGCCTGCGGAATTTGTAAAGTCGAGTTATTAAAGAGGCGCGTTAAGAAAACCACGCGGCGCGAGAGGAAAGAATGCCATGAATAACGCTCTCGGGCACACACCAAGTGAGGGTACGTCCTTTTCAATTAAGGATAAACGAGAAGTGATGCAAAGTTCGGCCCCAAGATGGAATGCCCGACGTCAGCAACTAAGAAAAGGCAAAGGAAAGACCCTCCTGGAAAGATAGAAATCGAAAGAAGCTTCTTAGAATATACTGGAAGAGGCTGATCTGAGATATTTGGGAGCAATACGACCATCGGAGGTCGTTGTCTGTCCTGAGGCAAATCCTGAACAAAGGAGACGGTAGAGCCGCTGTCAACAACGACGTTTTGTCCCTTATGTCGATCCCAGATAAAGAAGCAGGGGTTTGAGCCCTGCATCGCGTCCACGATGAGTGTGTAGGCAGGATTATAAAGTCCCTTGAAAGAAGGAGTGTCTATGAGATGGAGCTTGGGACGTGGCCGGAAAGAGCCGAAGATTGGGTGTGGAGAGGGGAATGACGAGTCTAATGATTTGAGGTAACGTTTTGCATATCAACATGAGATACGGTTGTCATTTCCTCTGGATCGGCCCACTGGTCAACAATTTTTAAAAAGTTGTGCTTCTTAAATGAGATTAGTTAATTCTTATGTATTTTAATGTACTAAATCCAAATATCACCTTGAAAAATGCTTATTGGCTATATGTTTAAAGATATGCGGCATGTAATATTTGATTATTTTATTATAACGTACAGTATGTTATTATGTTTTAAACTCTAATCCATATTCACTCTCTGCCTTTTTGCATGACGCTTATAGTGGGCTGAAGAATCATCTCTTGCCAATGTCCATCATTAGTCTGCAAGGATTGTTTTGCTCCATCTATCCTGGTATTTAGTGAAACATTCCGCCATGTTCGTCACTAACTGCTCCACAGTTCGCTGAGAAAAAGTCTAAATGTGAGCCGCAAAAGTGAACTTTAAGTGACATGTTAAATCTCATATTCTTGTAACCATTTATGAGGTTTTCGACCAATTCTTCATAGTTTCAGTCCCTCCTGTTTCCGAGAAATCTTCTCACCACTAACTTGAATACTTCTCAAGCAGCTCCTTCCCCCCCTCATGAAGGGCTGATTCGAAGTTACCATCTTTAAGAAGCTCTCGAATATGAGCGTCGCTCAATGAGGCGAATTCTGATGTTAAATACTGGAATCTCTGACCCGATTTGTCCATAGCTTTTACAAAGTTTTTCATGAGCCCCAGTTTATGTGTAATGGTGGTAGAAAAATTTTGTTTGGTTTACTGAGAGGTGGATGTTGAACATTTTTCCTCGCAGGCTCCCATGATTACGAGGTGGCAGTCACTCTTGATATAGTGGGAACCTCTTGCACGGCTGTCCCACTCACACAGAAAGCAGCAGTACTTGGTGTATCTGCCATGCAAGCCTAGCACAAGAGCAACAACATTTAAGTCACCACAGAGCTGCCATTGGTGTTCATCATATTTTATGCATTGCAACATATGCTTTATATTCTTATAAGTTTCTTTCGTATGTGGTGCATCGCTCACAGGAACTGATGTTCCACTATTGCAGTTGTGCAGCAAGACACCTTTTAGACGCGTCTTTGATGAATCAATGAAAACCACCCAGTTTCAGGGTTCGTATTCGATATCAACTGCTTCCATCAGACCATTAATATTGTTGCAGGCCACTAAACCACCTTCCATTACGAAGAAATCGTTGAACTGTCGCTGACGGTCACGACATTCTTACATCTTCACATCAGGTGCTAGGAGATTCCGCTGTTGAAGACGAGAGCCTAGCAGCTCTGCATTATTCTTAGGTAGTTGCAGATCCCTGACAATAATAATAACAATAATAATAGGTATTTATAACGCGCCCTTCAGGGCTGTTAACCCTCACAGAGCGCAGGTTGTGTAGTGAGTGTAGAGAGGGCTTACAGGGGAGAGGAGGCAATTCTGAAGAGATGAGTCTTCAGGAGACGTTTAAAAGTAGCGAGAGGATCGGACTTCGGCAGGAAGAGCATTTCAGAGTCTAGGAGCACAAACTGAGAAGACAAAGTAATGGAGTTTCCCCTGTGTCATGAGATGTGGCCTAGAGATATGAGATGTGAACCTTAGTCCGGGATTTATTGAAGGTTTTGAAGGTCGTGAGGTCATATTGTCATAAAGGTCATAAGTCAGAATAATTAAGAGTACATGACTTAGGTCCATTGACCTTGTTTATACAACTTGTCACGAGAGACTTGGAACACGTTCAGAGAACGCCATGAATAAAACCCTAGAACTATGTGTCACTTTTTTCCTTTATTTATCCTCCACCTATTAACATCCTATACTTTCATACTTGTTAATTTTTTCCTTTATTTATTTTTCACCTCTTAACATCCTATACCTTTATACTTGTTCATTTTTTTCCTTTATTTATTCTCCACCTCTTAACATCCTATACCCTTATACTTGTTCATTTTTTCATTTATTTATTCTCTACCTCTTAACATCCTATACCTTTATACTTGTTCATTTTTTTCATTTATTTATTCTCCACCTCTTAACATCATATACCTTTATACTTGTTCATTTTTTTCATTTATTTATTCCTCACCTATTAACATCATATACCTTTATACTTGTTCATTTTTTCCATTTATTTATTCTCCACCTCCTAACATCCTATACCTTTATACTTGCTCATTTTTTTTTCCTTTATTTATTCTCCACATCTTAACATCCTATATATACCTTTATACTTGTTCATTTTTTTCATTTATTTATTCTCCACCTCTTAACATCCTATACCTTTATACTTGTTCATTTTTTTCATTTATTTATTCTCCACCTCTTAACATCATATACCTTTATACTTGTTCATTTTTTTCATTTATTCATTCCCCACCTCTTAACATCATATACCTTTATACTTGTTCATTTTTTCATTTATTTATTCTCCACCTCTTAACAACATATACCTTTATACTTGTTCATTTTTTTCATTTATTTATTTCCCACCTCTTAACATCATATACCTTTATACTTGTTCATTTTTTTCATTTATTTATTCTCCACCTCTTAACAACATATACCTTTATACTTGTTCATTTTTTTCATTTATTTATTCTCCACCTCCTAACATCCTATACCTTTATACTTGTTCATTTTTTTCCTTTATTTATTCTCCACATCTTAACATCCTATATATACCTTTATACTTGTTCATTTTTTCCTTTATTTATTCTCCACCTCTTAACATCATATACCTTTATACTTGTTCATTTTTTTCATTTATTTATTCCCCACCTCTTAACATCATATACCTTTATACTTGTTCAATTTTTTCATTTATTTATTCTCCACCTCCTAACATCCTATACCTTTATACTTGTTCATTTTTTTTCCTTTATTTATTCTCCACATCTTAACATCCTATATATACCTTTATACTTGTTCATTTTTTTCATTTATTTATTCTCCACATCTTAACATCCTATATATACCTTTATACTTGTTCATTTTTTTCCTTTATTTATTCTCCACCTCTTAACATCATATACCTTTATACTTGTTCATTTTTTTCATTTATTTATTCCCCACCTCTTAACTACATATACCTTTATACTTGTTCATTTTTTTCATTTATTTATTCTCCACCTCTTAACATCATATACCTTTATACTTGTTCATTTTTTTCATTTATTTATTCCTCACCTCTTAACTACATATACCTTTATACTTGTTCATTTTTTTCATTTATTTATTCTCCACCTCCTAACATCCTATACCTTTATACTTGTTCATTTTTTTTCATTTATTTATTCCCCACCTCTTAACATCATATACCTTTATACTTGTTCATTTTTTTCATTTATTTATTCTCCACCTCTTAACAACATATACCTTTATACTTGTTCATTTTTTTCATTTATTTATTCCCCACCTCTTAACATCATATACCTTTATACTTGTTCATTTTTTTCATTTATTTATTCTCCACCTCCTAACATCCTATACCTTTATACTTGTTCATTTTTTTCCTTTATTTATTCTCCACATCTTAACATCCTATATATACCTTTATACTTGTTCATTTTTTTCCTTTATTTATTCTCCACCTCTTAACATCATATACCTTTATACTTGTTCATTTTTTTTCATTTATTTATTCCCCACCTCTTAACATCATATACCTTTATACTTGTTCATTTTTTCCATTTATTTATTCTCCACCTCCTAACATCCTATACCTTTATACTTGTTCATTTTTTTCCTTTATTTATTCTCCACATCTTAACATCCTATATATACCTTTATACTTGTTCATTTTTTTCATTTATTTATTCTCCACCTCTTAACATCCTATACCTTTATACTTGTTCATTAATTTTACTTGTACATGAAACCTTTCCGATCAATTATACTGTTCAGGAACTAATAGAAACTATTGAAAAGTAGCTATGAGCTGCTAGAGTAAATTTGTGATTGTTTAGCGCGTGGATACAAACACCCATTCTTTTGCGTGTTTACAAAAAGAACATGACCAGACTTAAACAACTCCAACCTTGCGGTTACTATACCAATGACTAGACACTATCACACTACACCACACACCCCTGGGGGACTCTCTTAATCCACGCCGAGCGACAGCACCCAAAAGACCTCTATAACACCCCCGAAAAGAACTGTATCAATTAGGTATTTTAACCTCCATTTTCGGTCGAGTTGATACATTTACTATGCGTGGGTGAATAGCGTACCCCAGTAGTGCTCGGTGCAGTGTGAAAGTGACTACTTTTTGCAATTGTAACGGCATGTATAAATATGCCCCGTAAAAATGCAAATTTGTACAGTTTACCCTTTAAATATAATTTTCTGTAAATTAGCATTTTTACCCAAACTATATAGTTTCCCCTCAAATATTGTCGTTTTATTTAATAAATAAATGAAATTCGCATTTATTGTATTTCACATTATTTTAAAATTTCCTAAAAATAACGACAGCATGACACGGAGTACATATTAATGAGAAAGTTATGAAGTTATGAAGGCCAAGAGGAATTTACGCTACCTATACCGATTCAAGGCACTCTTCAAGAAATAAAAGAACATGGCCTTGGTAAGACATATTTTACTCTACCCTGTCATTCCTCTACACCAAGCAAGTAAAACTCAACTAAAGAAGGTACAAGTGGTACAGAACCAAGCGTTGCGACTTATTTCGAATGTTACTCTCTAGGACTCCATTCCATCAAGACTATTGCACAATACTGCAGAAGTTGAGCCATTAGACGTGACCCTACACGTTTAATGGGGCGTATTCTATATGTCCTACATAGAATACTCTAAGATATTAGAATAACAGATTTCGAACTCCAGTACAGACACTACCAAAGAGGATTTTACAGCAGCGAATTGCGTGTGCAGGATGATGCTGAGGATTTTACAGCAGCCAATTGCGTGTGCAGGAGGATGTTGAGGATTTTACAGCAGCTAATTGCGTGTGCAGGAGGATGTTGAACCAATATTATAGATAAGTACACAACGACAAAACATAATTTCAAAAAGATACGTAGTGGATAAAATAGATAAAGACAATAGGGGAAAATTAGCCTAAAATTAACAAAAAACAAATAAATAAAAAAATAATCTGAAGTGGAGAAGAAAAAGAAAAAAATCCGTAGTGGAAAAATAAAAAAAATAAAACGTAATAAAATTGACATAAAGAATAAAGGCTTACGTGAAGGAATTGACACAGACTCCTCTACTATAATAACACCTTTTTCCCTACCTAAACCCTCTCCCACTACGATACACCCATTATTTTCCTATCTTTGAAGTTCTTTGATCTTAAATAAGTCCGAAAAGCCATGTCAGGTTTTAATTTTATTAAAACCCTACAATTGTGACCCCGGATTAATACGAACACCCAGCTTTCTGATCTGGACTCAGACCCTACAATATAATAACCGCATACTACCAGTGCATACAGTACAATTATCCTTACTACCACAACCTTACCTAGCTTATGGTTCAAATTGTACACAAAAGATTTAATATGGCTGTAGACCGTACACTAAATGAGTACAAACTAATTTGAAGTTTTAGATTGTAAGAACTCAGTGATGGCAATGAGAGCGATATCATTTCATCTTCGTGGCCATGAACGTCTACACGTACACGCTGAAGGTGTGGCCATACAAACGGTAATTGCCCACGTTTTGGAAGGTTTACCACCTCATTCTTCATGCTTTTAGCCCATCTCCTTATCAATTATTTAGACCAGGGGTCGCCAAACTTTTTTCACAGTGGGCAGATAACTGAGAGGATGACGAACGTGGGCCGCATAACCATTTTGTTCAATAGAATATATTGAATACACAAAAAATAAAGACAACCAACATGTTTATTTACCAATACAAAAAATAAAAAATACACAAAAAAATTAAGATAACAAACATATTTATTTACCAAAAAATTATCAAAGAAGGCGTCGTTAGCAACTAAATAGTATTATCACACACAGTGCGCACATATCCGAGTCTCACAAACTAAGCAGCAAAAAAGGTTAGTGAGATTTGTGAAACTGGCGTTTAGCTTTTAAGATATCATCAATATTTGCTTTGTAATTGCTGCATCCACACTGCAGCGGCGGGCCGGATGAACTAACCTCGCGGGCCGTAGTTTGGAGACCCCTGATTTAGACCATTATTAAGTAAAGTGATATTAATGCTCATGTTTCATCTTTTAGGTCCAGTATCCACCGCCAAGTGGGGAGGGAGGGGAACCATTTCATTCTAAAAGCACTAAAAATAAATATTAAAAATATATATAAGGGTAATTACTCTGTTGAATCAAGTTTAGATTTAATACATCTATTGATATTTTATTAGATGTTTTATAAAAATGAGAATACTATATTGACGCCCTCATGATAACAGTTGATTTCTTCTTGCAGCTCTTCTTCTTTCCCGCAGGTGCTCATCGCTCCAGATCACCTCTCATGCCGAATGGTTCGATGGGTCTGCTGAGGCAGGTCGGTCCATCATCATTGCTAGCTCTATAGAAAGTTAATTCTTGACACAGGCCACCCACGCACCACCCAAATACTCCCTTCTTCTCCGCTATACCACCAGTTCTCTACAACCACCACAATTACACAAACTTCATTTCTTCCAGATCATTCAAGTTGATCAGTACACATTCTCACTATGCTGGTTGAATACGTGCTTCGTGCTTCATCCCATGTAAAATAAGCGAGAAAGAGAATAAGAGCCAAGGTGAATAAAAATGAAAGAGAATACAATGGAAGAGAAAAAGAAAGAACGAGAAGAGAAAGATTTATTTGTAGCAAGTGAGTGAGAGGATTTGGAGAATGTGAGAAAAGAGGAAGAGAAAAAAAGAGATTAACGAAAAAGAGGTAAAAGAAAGAGAAAGAGAGAAATAGTAAGATAGAACGAAAGAGATAAACAAGAAGAGAAAGAGTGAGATAGAAAGAAAGAGCAAGAAAAGAAGAGAAAGATAAAGACAAGAAAAGAGAGATAGAAAGAAAAAGACACGAAGAGAATGAGACATTGAAAGAGAGGGACCAAAGGAAATAGTGATATCGACCTAAAGAGACAACGTGAAAGATTTAGAGGAAATCTGTAATGCGAATCACCCCATACGCACAAATAAACACACCATCGCCTTCCGTGTAATTTCCATCACACTGTGAGGTCACATGACGCCAGCAACAACACCGCGAGACCAAGACTTTAAGACATCCAGACATTGCTTCTCTCCACCTCTGAGAACTCAAAGTGACGGCTTTTGCAGCGACGTTTCCAGCTCCCTTCCATTTCCTCTTTGTGACCTTGGGAAAGATAATACATTATATGTTGTGAAAGTTTACTCCAATCATGTGTGTTTTAACTAACACACGTGTTGTCCACACAATTCTGTCTGTTAATTAAGACTATTCCTGGCTATAAATCCGCCTTGAAGAGAATATTGGGATCAATTAACTTTCCTCTACAGCTTTTTAAATTTCTATATTTTTCCTATATTACTGATAATTATAGTTCACCTTTATCTCATTCTTTTCCGTTCTTTCTTTCATTATTCCCTGAGCTGTGCTAGAAACTAGAGGGGTTTTCAACCTTATAAGAAATGATATGGCCAAGATGACATATGCTTAAATTAAGTAAGTTTTAGTCAAACCTCCAAAATATATAAATAAAACATTAAAAAATAAAAGTCCGCACGAAAAAACAAAACATATTTTAATAAATGGATGGAAATCCTTTGATTCCAATTGCTTAATTTGAAGGTGTTTTCCTTGGTCAAAATAGCACATAGGAAGAGAGCCATTAATGCTTAAGTATTCCGTAGATTCAGAGAAAACGGTTATGCGTGTCTTTTCCACGACCAGAAGAGAGAGACAAAAGAGAGGGAGAGAGATAAAAGACGGGGTAAAATGGAGGAAGAAGAGAGAGACAAAAGAGAGGGAGAGAGAAAAGAGACGGGGTAAAATGGAGGAAGAAGAGAGAGACAAAAGAGAGGGAGAGAGATAAGAGACGGGGTAAAATGGAGGAAGAAGAGAGAGACAAAAGAGAGCGAGAGAGATAAGAGACGGGGTAAAATGGAGGAAGAAGAGAGAGACAAAAGAGAGGGAGAGAGATAAAAGACGGGGTAAAATGGAGGAAGAAGAGAGAGACAAAAGAGAGCGAGAGAGATAAGAGACGGGGTAAAAGGGAGGAAGAAGAGAGGGAGAGAGATAAGAGACGGGGTAAAATGGAGGAAGAAGAGAGACAAAAGAGAGGGAGAGAGATAAGAGACGGGGTAAAATGGAGGAAGAAGAGAGAGACGAAAGAGAGGGAGAGAGATAAGAGACGGGGTAAAATGGAGGAAGAAGAGAGAGACAAAAGAGAGGGAGAGAGATAAAAGACGGGGTAAAATGTAGGAAGAAGAGAGAGACAAAAGAGAGGGAGAGAGATAAGAGACGGGGTAAAATGGAGGAAGAAGAGAGAGACAAAAGAGAGGGACAGAGATAAGAGACGGGGTAAAATGGAGGAAGAAGAGAGAGACAAAAGAGAGGGAGAGAGATAAGAGACGGGGTAAAATGGAGGAAGAAGAGAGCGAAAAAAACGGGAGATAGAAGAATAGATAGAGATAATATAGGAAAAGAATATTATGGTGAGAATAATTGGAAGTTATAGAGAGAATAAAAGAATAATAGCGAAGAAATAAGAGAAATAAAGAATAAGAGGGAGAGTATAAGAGAAAAGAATAATATAATAAAATAAAGAAAATAAGAGATAACGTGAATATTAAAAAGAGAGCAAGAAAGGGAATAATAGAGAAGGAGAATAATTTAGAACGAGAATGTAAAAGAAGAAAAATATGAAACATAATAAGAGAGAAGGAGAATAAGGGAGAAAGAGAATAAGTGAGCAAGAGAATAAGTGAGCAAGAGAATAAGTAAGCAAGAGAATATGAGATAAATGAAATAAGAGAGGGTGAAAGAAAAATAGAGATAGATAGAATAAGAGAGATAGAGAATAATAGTCTAAGTGAATAAGAGGGAAAATAAAAAGAAAGAAAGAAAATAAAAATAATGATAATATATATATATATATATATATATATATATATATATATATATATATATATATATATATATATATTGTGATAGAATTGCCTGAGGCTGCCGCGCCTCCCTTCTATCACATATTGGAACACATGTTTCCCACGTGTATCCGGCGAGAAGAGAGTAGCATGGCGTTGTTTTTGCCCTAACATTTCCCGAGTATTATCTTCCCCCGCTCCAAGTTTAATCAAGGAGGTTCAATCCTCTGTTTGCCTGCAGGCGTTGATCTGGGCAGATTGAGTTAGGCTTATGGGAAGATAAGAGTGTTCAATTTGCTAGCAGGACATTCCATGGAAGTCCCCCATTGCCCCATACCCCGAGGGGCTGGCTTGGGCTATTTATGCGATAGAATTTTGCGTTTGAATCAGATCCCGATTATCTTCGCCAGGCATCACGCTGATCCGGTCTCCCTTGTGCACCTAGGAACTCTACCTCGAGAACCCCCTTAATGTCCAGAAGAGGGCAATATCCTTGAGTGCCAAGGTTCGTGCCCCTCGATACGCCAAGTCAACATGGCCCCCTCCCCCTGTTGTTCAATTGTTCAGAAAAGAACAACTTTAGAACAGTCATTGCTCTTCGAGCCCGTTCGACAAGAAACGGTTCTCGCTCCCCTGATATCACGTCAGTGGTGATTTAATTCTCCCTTTTTAACGTTCTTCAAGAGAACGCTTGGTTACCCCAATAACCTAAATTGTTCATTCAGAACATCTCCGATATCCTGTCTTAAGGATCGCTCGTACTTCCGAGCCCCACTTCGCTCATACTCCTCGAAATCTGTCATTTCCCCCTAATTAAGGAAAACCCCTCTAAAAGCCCTCCTCCTGGGAAGGAAATCGCCAGTCGGACCGAAGCCATTCCTTCAAATCACCCTCATCTGCACGACGACCTGATAAATACGTAAGCTACGAATTGCGTTTAAATTATTTAACTTTGGGCCAACGTAACTCGGTGCTTCAACACGAATTTAGTCTACCCTTTCCCTTCTGGTTTGTTTTGTCATTTTAAATCCCTCCAAATATTAATCCACCGCTAGGTCACATTTATCCTATGACCTTTTACATTTCATGTGCATCTCCCATTTTAATCCCCAGTCATGTAAATATTTTCTATTTGTTATTTTTGTTAGTTTAATTAATAAAATTCTATTTTGTTAATGCTGGCAATATTATTTATCCTTGGGCTCCATTCCACTTCTTAAGTCTATTGAAGATAAATAAGCCCTCTCCAGGCCTATTTATTAACGTAGAGTCTTACTCGGCCATCTGATCAAAACCCGCACTCGAATATAGAATAATCACCACAAAGAATAGATATATAGAATATCGTCGGGAGCCTTTTCTACGACATATATATATATATATATATATATATATATATATATATTTGGAGAATGTACGAGAGAGAGAGAGATTTTGAGACTGTGAAAAAAAGAGAGAGGGAGAAAGAGAGAGATAAAAGATAAGAGATAAAAAAGAACGAAAAAACGGAGAGAGTGAGAAATAAAAACAAAGGAAGAGTAGATAAAGATAAGAGAGAGAAAGAGCAAAAGATAACGAAAGAGATAGAGAAGAAGAGAAAGATAAAGACAAGAAAAGATGGAAAAAACGGGTAAGACACGAAGAGAAGAATAGAATAAGAGAGTCATAATGAGACATAGAAAGAGAGATTTAAAGAGTGAGACAGAAAGAGATAGTGATATCGATCTAAAGAAAAAGAGAGACATAGCGTGAAGATTTAGAGGGAGGGAAATGAAATTCGATAGAGAAAGAGAGAGAGAAATTGAAACGGAAAAAGAAAGAGAAATAAAGAGGAAAAGAGGAAGGAGGAGAGAAGGAAAGAAAGAGTAAGAGAACACAGAGAGAAAGAGAAAAATCAAGACAAAGAGGAGGCAAGTTATATAAACATAAAGGAAAGAAACAGAAAGAGAATTGGAGAAAGAGAGAGAGTAACAAGGAGTAACAAGGAAAGTAAGTACCCTAGGAGACCTTACGGTCCATTCAAAGAGGGTACCTTTAGGCTAGCAATCGAGCGGGTACATGGCTGCTCAATTGTTTTGCGTCCCTAAACGGCCACTTTTCAAGACTTTGTCTAGTCTTGACTTGAACTGGTCAACAGATTCACTGTTGACAACTTCCACTGGAAGTGCGTTCCACTTACCGCAGATACTGTCGGTGAAAAAGTTTCCACACAGATTGCGGTTGTAACGCTTCAGTTCAAGTTTGAAGCCGTGATTGCGCGTTCTGTTCTCACTCAGTGTGAAAATATCCCGGTAGTCAACATTGTCGAACCCTCGAAGTATTTTGAAAACTTCGATGAGCTGACCACGCAGTCTACGGGTTTTCAGCGAGAACAGATCTAATTCCCTTAGTCTATCCTCATAACTTTTATGTCGGATAGAGGGAATCAGTTTGGTTGCCCTGGCTTGTACGCGTTCCAACCTTGCGATGTCCTTTCGAAACGAAGGACTCCAAAATTGTACGGCATACTCCAGGTGCTGCCGAACCAGGGAGTTGTACAGAAAAAGTACTATCTCCTTGTTACGGTATCCAAACTGGCGCTTTATGTAGCCTAACATCCTTTGGGCTTTCTTCTCTGACTTAATGCACTATTTCAAGAACTTGAGGTCGCTAGTGATAGTTACACCCAAGTCCTTCTCAGTGTCACTCGATTCAAGAGCAGTGCCCTTAAGGATATAATGAGATTGAGGGTTTCTGTGGCCGATATGCATTACTTTGCATTTGTTCACGTAGAAAAAGGCATTTGCCACGTGTCCGACCACTCCCCAATCTTCACAATATCTTCCTGCAGGCGGGCAGTATTTCCATCCTTTGCAACGTTCATACCAAGCTTGGTATCGTCGGCAAATTTGGAAATCTTCGCAACCATGTCACCGTCCATGTCGTTGACGTAGATGATGAATAGTAGTGGTCCCAGGACAAAACCTTGAGGCACCCCGCTAGTAACGGGCACCCACTCAGAAGCCTGTCCATTTACCACCACCCGTTGCCGTCTGCCACTTAGCCAGTTCTCGATCCAGCCGGCTACTTTTCCGTCTATGCCCAGCGCTCGCACTTTCCGGAGAAGGCGGCGGTGTGGTACCTAATCAAAGGCTTTCTGAAAGTCTAAGTAAACCACATCCACCGCCTTGTCCCGATCGTGCTCACTGAAAACGAAGGGGAAGAATTCCACAAGGTTCGTCAGGCATGACTGTTGCCTTCGGAAGCCGTGCTGGGAACTCCTTAGGAGCAGGTTTGACTCTAAATACGACGTCACTTTGTCCACCATGATGCTTTCCATGAGTTTACCGACTATCGAAGTCAGACTGATAGGTTGGTAGTTCGACGGTTGGTTATGGTCTCCTTTCTTGAAGATAGGAGTCACCTCCGCCTCACGCCAGTCTCTAGGAACGCATTTGGTCCGGATTGACATGTTAAAGATAGCGCACAGATGTCGTGATACTTCATCGAACACTTCCTTCAACACTTTAGGTAGAAACCCGTCCGGTCCAGGGGACTTATTCGTCTTTAGGTCAGCGATCTTTTTCTTTATTTCTCCTTCGGTGAAGTCCATTACCTCCAGCTTTTCCCCCGAGTAGGAATCCATCGGCTGGGGAATTGGACCACACTCTTCAGTAAAACACTGAAGAGAAGTAGTCGTTGAGAAGGTTAGCATTTTCTTCATCTGAATTCTTTAATGTTCCCTCCTCATTCCTCAAAGGGCCAATCGTTCGACGGATTGGTTTACGGCTGTTCACATATCCAAAAAACTCGTTGTGATTCTCTTTACAGAGTCTCGCCACTCGGAGTTTCTCAGACCGCTTAGCCGCCCTTATGCTGGACTTCATTCTCCTGGCTAGCCTCCGGTATTCGTCAAAGTCACCCGAGATCTTCGATTGCCGGTACACATTTCTCTTCTCCCTAAGCAGTTGGCCGATTTCTCGATTAAACCACTTAGGTTGAACAGAAGACCGACGGAGGCATTTTGAGAGGGATAAAACGCGATTGAAGACTCATGAATGTGGTTTTGAAACTGTTCCAAGAGTCTTTAACAGCCTCGCACTCTTCTAGCCTCGCGTCAGTCAGTCCCGCGCGTAGACCTGCAAAGTCTGCTCTTCTCAAATCGAGTTTCCTTGATTTACTAGTTGCAGGCTCTGCCTTGGGGACTTTGACTACAAATCTAATTAGTCGGTGGTCACTGCCACCGAGCTCTTCGCCAACAGAGAGGTCCTCAACGATGTCATCCTCAGATGTGAAAACCAAGTCGAGGATATTGTCTCCTCTCGTTGGCTCTCTCACCCATTGAGTGAGGAACTCGTTGTTCGTAAACTCCAGGAGTAGTGCGTTCTCGCCACAGGGTTCTCTGGTTTTCCAGTCAATTGTGTGTTGAAATCACCCATGACGATACACACTCTGTCTTCGACAAGTTCTCCTAGTAGCTTGTACAGATCTCTGTCCTTTTCAACAAGTTGGGCAGGATGTCTATAGAGCACCAGGCTCCTGTATTTGGCAGGACCTATCTCTAGGTCAACACCTAGTAGTTCATGGTCAGATAAGATGTTGCAATCCGTCGAGTTGAGAGTATCCTTGACATACAACATCACACCGCCACCCTCTCTGTCTGGCCTATCTTTAAAGAAGAGCTGGTAACCGGGAATCGTGAATTCACCTTCAAAATCTCGGCTTAAGGTTTTTATCCACGACTCCGTTATGGCCACCATCTCCGGTTCTTCTGTTGCTACGAGGCCACGAAGTTCTAGAAACTTGTTTCTGATAGACCTCGCATTAAACAGAAGAACTTTGAAGGAGTCCCCGACTGTAGGACTCCCTACGCTCTTCTGTTTCCCGCTTTCTTTCTCTGTGGCGGGGTCACTCCCCTCTTTGTGACTTCAGAAAAGGTAGTTTCTGGAGTAACACGGGTGTACTGGCGTACGTCCTCCTTTACTCGGGGTCTGACACTTCTTTGGGTCCGCTCCACAACATCCTGGATCATGTTTGCGAGTGCAGCTTTCCCTTTAAAGGAAAGATGCACTCCGTCCCTTTTGTACAGGTCATTTCTCCCGTAAAAGGTGCGGTAGGGGTCTACAAAAAAAAACTCCTTCCGCCGTACAAATATCTCCAAGGCATTGGTTTATGGAGACGTTGCGGGATGGACCTCGTCTTGGGAGTATCCCGACCACGACACGTCTGCGGGTTTTAAGCCCACAGTCATCAACTCCTCCCATAACCGTGGTCAGGATCTTCTCGCTGGCGCCTACATTGCCTCCTCGTAGGTAGAGATCGTTGCCACTTGCCATGAGGGCAACTACTGAGTTCTCAGATATCTGAGATTTCTCAGCCTCCACCCTTATTTCTCCATTCCCCTTTCCTGGAAGGCAGCTTACCTTCACACTGGTGCGAAGGCGGGCCGCTAGCAAGGGTTGTAGATCCCAAGCTTGGGAGTCACGAACACGATGACCCTCGCGCATTTGGGTTCAGAGGACAGAGGCTTCCCTTTCAGTATGGGCTCTTTCGATTCCTCTTTCTTCCCCACTTTTTTGTTTTTTTTCTTCTTTTTCTTCTTCGTTTTTTCTTCCGTTTCTACTTTCTCTTCTGTTTTATCTACTTTTTTCCTTTCTTACTCTTTCTTTTCTTCTTTTTGACGCCCTGAGTAACCCCAGCAGCTGCTGGCTCTGGGACGTCGGATGGTTGGCCTATCTCTATCGACGCGGTGCATGAGGGCCCAACAGAGGAGCCATCCGCGTCGTTGGGAGTTTCTTGTTGCTGTTGCTGTTCATTCGTGGCTTTAATCTCTGCAATGATGGCTTCGAGATGACGGATTTGAGTCACATGCTCAGATTCAAGGATTTTCACCTTTTCTTCCAGCCGTCGTGTTTTTTCCTCAGAAGATTTAAAAAGTTCCTTAAGCTCCTGAAGTTCTGCCCTTAGGACGCAGTCCGTGCAGATACTTCCAGGGTGGCATTTTGAGAAACACCCCTCCGGAAAATCTACGCACCACTTGTCATTTTGGCATGTCGAGCAGGTATACTTTAAAGCACCAGGTCCTTTCTTTCCAGTCATGCTGAACACTTTATATCTTTGAATACTTTGTGACCACTCAATAAAAAAGAAAGGGGGTGGTTAGTTCGCCCCGCGTGAGTCGCTCCAGCCTATCGATCGGAGAGGTTTCGGATCTTTTAGGAGGCACGCTCCTTGTGCTGCTGTTCGTCCAACCGAGTCGTCAAACCTAGGCGTGCCGTGGCTCCCAACCAAGCAGCACTGACGGTCCCCGAAGGGGCCATCGATTTCTCACCAGGTGAACAACGGAGCACACCCAGTACTAAACTCATACTAGTTCCCTTCACGACGGCCAAGATCTCGGAGCAGCGTTCAGTGGATATCCCGCCACACCAAGAGACTCGACCCAAGGCTTTTTGTTGGCCTGGCAACCAACATGGGAACAAAGGGCCGTCACCACGGACCAATGCTACCAGAGGCACCCGTCAACGGTCACTGGGAATGGTCAATAATTATGCGCCAGGAAAGGGGTTAACGGGGCACTACTCTCATCCCATTCATCGTGCCCCAACGCCTAAGACCCCTCAAGTCCTAGTCTCTCGCAACCAGTGAGCGTCGATTGGCGTTGTTTATAGAGGTTCCAAAGCCTCTCTTCTGACGCGTGAGGTAGCTGCCAGGTCCTTATATGTAGATAAATGAAAAAAGGGTAAGAGTGACATGATAGGTATAGGGGTTGTTTTTTGTTGTTTTTTTTTTCTTTTTGTATAAGTAGAAGAAATAGGATTAATTTTTAAAGAAAGAGGAAGGATAGATTAGGATAGAGAAAGACAAAGACGCACTTAGTCTGGAACCTAATTTCCGACCAAATCGACAAGGGAAACCCTGCCAGGGGTGCCAGAAGATAGGTACCCCCGCCGACATAACTCGAAAAGTCAAGAGTACGCACAAGCTCTCTTCCCGCGACAAGGGGGCGTCACCTCTCTCTCTACTTTCTTTATGAGAGAGAGAGTGAAAGAGAGAAATAGAGAAAGAGAACTAGAGTAAGAAAAGTGAAAGAGAAAAAAAAGAGAGAGATCAAAAGAAAATAATCATGAGAGGAAAATTAAAGAGAAAGAGAAAAGGAGAAAGACCTTAAAAAAACCTTTTTTAATCAAAGTCAAACTATTTTTCTATAAATGGTATTATTGCAAATTATGAATTTAAAGGGTGTTCCAATAACTTGGACCGATTTTAAATGTGAATTAATTTTAAGCGTCTAAGGGTTTTTTTTTCTTTCAGATTTAACAACTCCAGTATTTGGCAATTTCAACCATGGAAAGATTAACAATTTGACGTGTTAACAATGGACGTTCAAACAGAAACGCATTTCGGGCACTTCGCGATTTTTTTGGTCAACATAATCGAACAACCGAGAGTGCAATTGGGAAAATTGTTTGTAAATTCAAACAAATGAGGTCGGTGGCAGATAGAAAAACGCCATTGCGTGCTCGTTTACGCCGTTCAGCTGAAAACATTGCTGCAGTGCGCGAGAATGTAGCCGAAGATACAGACACGTCTATTCGTCATCGCGGGTAGGAATTGGACCTCTCCACAACAACGTTACATCGAATTTTAACAAAAAATTTGTCTCTACACGCTTACAAAATTCAATTGACACAAGAACTGAAGATTTCTGACCATTTGTAGCGCCGTACATTCGTCAATTGAGTGCACGAGCAAAGACAATCTGATGATGATTTTTCGCAAAAAATCATCTTTAGTGATGAAGCCCATTTTCATCTTGGTGGATTCGTTAATAAGCAGAATTGTAGCATTTGGGCTGATAAAAATCCAAGGAAGATTGTTGAAAAGCCACTGCGTCCACCTAAAGGTCACTGTTTGGTGTGCATTTTTTGCTAGCGGACTCATTGGGCCGTATTTCTTCGAAAATGATGCCAGGAATTCTGTTACGGTGACAGGCGAGCGATACCGTGCCATGATAACCAACTTTTTATGGTCTTAATTGAATTCTATGGATGCCGAAGATTTGTGGTTTTAACAGGACGGCGCCACATGCCACACGGCCAATGCAACAATGGCTTTATTGAATGAGAAGTTCCCAGGTCGCATCATCTCTCGAACAGCGAGGTAAATTGGCCACCACGATCGTGTGACTTGACGCCTTTAGATTTCTTCCTTTGCGGTCATCTCAAAAGTAAGGTGTATGCCAACAAGCCCACAATAATTCAACAGCTTAAGGATGAAATAATAAGGCATATTGGTGATATCGAGGAGCAACTATGCAGAGACGTCATCAAAAGTATTGACCATCGAGTGGAGGTGTGCCGCCAAAGCCTTGGCGGACATTTAGGCGATATTATTTTTTACACATAATTGCCATTACCCAAATAACATGATCCAATAGTGAAATCAATAAATTTTCACCAATAACACTGTTTTATTTACTGCTAACTTCGATCCGTCTTAATGGAACACCCTTTAGAAAGATGGAGACTAGTGTTGGTAATTACATAAATAAAAATAAATGTAAGTGTTTTAGTGCGTAGATTTGTGGTAAATAGAAAACTGGAATTAGTGAGATGGTTGCAATGAACGAGGATGTCTCTAATTCTATTATATATTTGATGGATGGATTGAGCGAGCTTAGGCTTCGCAACCAGGTTTAATGCTTCCTGGTTGTTGCCATTAATAGGATGAGGGTTTGCGCTCCACTAACCCTTTTCCTTTAATGTAATGGGATGACCAACCATCTGTTACCGTTATAGAGGCTAACAAAACGAACTAAATATCTCCACTCATCCTTTTAGATTTGTTGCCTGTTTTCTGAACGAGAGATCTTCTGGTCCTGAGCGTCCTCTCTTCAGTATGACTTCCTCTCTGGTTGCCTAGTTGGGAGCTGCAGTCCTGTTGGGGTTGATCGGATAGTAGGTATTCTGTAGTCTGTGCAGCTGTGTGGTTGGCATGACCGACTTCTTTTCATCACCTTGCGATGTGGCTAAAGATAGGTCCAAAAATCATAGATGAGATAGGGTGAAGCGGTTTAATGCGAGACATATTTCACTACTATTTCTTCCTTTATCTTTCTTCAACAGATTTCAAGAGATCAAAGTGCGCTTAGGTATATTCCTTATTAAATTAATAAATAAGAACTTATTCAAATAAAATGAAAAAAATGCCGCATTACTTATGAAATAATAATGAAATAATATATACGAGGTATCTTCAAAGAGGTTTTTCAGGTAGCAAGTGACTGCTTACAAGAAATTAGCTTTTTTTTATCCATAGAAAAGCAAACTTTTGAGATCAAAGATGTTACTTAATTCGAAATCCTCTGCGGTTGTCGATTCTTTGTAGCATGTTTATGTTGAGTCTACACCACATAGACTTTTTATAGGTGAATGAAACGTTTCAAAGAAGGAAGAGAAAACCTTAATGACGTCAAGAGAAGGGAGACCATTCACATCAACGCATGCAGAAAAGGTGGCCGCGGTTCAAAAACTTCTGGATAGATGATTGCAGGATTAGCGTTGAATTTATTGCGAAAGAAGTCGAAATTCCCCAAGGATCAGCATGTGCAATTTTAACAGAGCATCTTGGTCTCAAAAAGCTTTCTGTCCTTTGGGTGCCGAAAGCGTTGCGGGATGATCAGTTTGCACAAAGGAGCCATGTTCCATTATGACAATTGTCAAGCCCATTCTTAATGGCTAAGGAGAAAAACTTTGAGAGGATTTCGATGGCAAATCATACCTCATCCACCCTCTAGCCTTGATCTTTTCCCCCTCAGACTATTTCTTGTTTCCAAAGCTTAACGAATATTTAAAAGGAACAGCGAAGAGGGAAAACGTGAAGTCAAGACCTCAGTGCAATTCAAAAAGCTAGGAGTTCTTCCGAGAGGGATTTGTCAGGTAGAAACATCGCCTTCAGAAGTGCATTGACCTAAATGGAAACTATGTTGAGAAATATTAGGGACATTTGTTTTATTTTAATTTTTAATAAATATTTCTTTCATTTTGCAACAAGATATTTTAAAGATCCCTCATATGGCCTCCCCATTTACACTTTAAGAATGCAGAGCCATTTATTAAATGACTGGTCATGGGATTTATATAAATGAAGGTATATTAAAGATTAAAACCTACTTTATTTACAAAAGTTTGTATTAACAATAATATTTATTCTGAATACTTTGAAGTTTGGTCAATTAAAAGTAGGATATATATATATATATATATATATATATATATATATATATATATATATATATATATATATATATATATATATATATATATATATTTAGGATGTCCTCCAAAAGTGTCTACACACTTTAAATAATTGTAAATTAGGTGTTTATTAAAATACATTTGATTTTCAAAATTTACAATTATTTATTATTACAATTATTTAAAGTGTGTATACATTTTTTGTGGACACCCGGTATATATATATATATATATATATATATATATATATATATATATATATATATATATATATATATATATATATATATATATATATATATATATATATATATATATATATATATATATATATATATATATATATATATATATATATATATATATATATATACAATTAATGCAAACAATTACTCTTTCGTTAATTAATCCATTAAGAACTATAGTATATATTTCATAATAAATAAAGGTCAAATTATTTTGATATAACGTTCCCTATCAAACATTAAGAAGTTAATAACGAAATCGCCAATGTGCATTTCTTAGGGATCAGAAAAAAATTCCTTTCATAAACCATCGGCATGTTGTAATGTGAGATGATTTCCGTGATGTTAGAACATTGAGGGATAATGATAAAGAGGTGATAAAACGCAAAGGGGTAAAGGTGTAGTGATCTAATAGATTATGAAAATAAGTGATATAAAATTTACCTCTAGCCTACTGAAACAAACAGTTTAAAAAGTATATTAATATATTTGGTCTCTATTAATGTAGGAAGATTGCTAAAAATCCCTATTGAAACTCTATTTTAGGTCATTGCAGATCATAGCTTCCCTAAAAAGGTATTGTTATATATATATATATATATATATATATATATATATATATATATATATATATATATATATATATAAAACAGGCGGTCCTCATAGTACGCGCAATTTGCCGTGCGCGCAGAATTCTCTCAAACGATACATATTACTACACTCTAATTACTCCTACAACCCGCATTTCTCTCGTCTTTTCCTTCCTCTCATATTCACATGGATATAAATAGGTGCAGTATTTAGACAGTGATCGCAAGTGTGGTGTGTTGCCTTTTACCAACAAGTAAATATTTGGTAAGTTGAAATGGCCCTAAAAGGAAAAAGAACCAACTATAAAGGAAAAACAGCGCAACGTTCATCCTGATAGTCATTTTCGGAGGTTCCGTGGCCATTTTTAGGATACTAAAGTTTCTCAGTGGATTTAACAAAGGCAACTGATACTAAAAAAATGAGCTCCAAAACACCTCACCAAAATGGCAGGAAAGTTTTTATTTTATGGCGTTTTTCAAAAATGGCCGCCACCGCTCTCTTAGAAAACTGATGGAATTATATTTCTTGCAATGGATGGCCAAAAATGACAATTTAAATGTCAATTCCCACGAACTTTGGTGTCAGAAACACAACGGAATGCCATAATTCCTGATTCAGAGGCCCCTTGACCTCGAAATCAAAGATAACAGGTGTCTGCTGTCCCCTACTGTATTAAGGTTCACTATCACTGCAGGACAAATATGATGCATACCTGTCATAATCACTTCCGCTGCCATCATCGCTGCTCTCAATTTGGAGATGACTTGGAGTTATTGGAAATTTCAGGGATGGTGGAAGGGCAGGATGGTTGTAGCGTACTGGGAGGTATAAGCCTGTCAGAAAATGAGGAAGAGAGATAGATAACGAGCGTGTGTGATCGAGTCACAAGAAAGGGAGTCATGCTTCCAGACCGTCGGCAAACTTCTGGAGCAATAACGCGCCAGGACCCCGTCCCGTTTATGGCGTTATAACCCTCACAGCCGATTCCCTCCATCGAGTCTGTGGGACCGAACCGATAATGCTTCCGTCGGCAAACATTGGAACTTCCGACTGATTTTTTTTATGGTGTTGTCGTTCACTGTCCTTGATGGAGATGTCTTGCTCGTACGAATCATTTACTTAAATAATACGTTCTGCATTTGTATGTCTGTTGAGGACAAAGTTTACAGGTTTCTCACCATAGTCTGCCCACTTTAACTTGGTTCCATCTGCTTTTTCTCTGTCTTCAATAGTAGGGATTTTAGACGCCACATTAGTCCCATGTCTATTATTGATGTGTAAACCTCCGGGTATGGCATGGATGTCATTGTCAACTTTTCCTGTAGCTTACTCTTCAGCGTTTTACGCATAGTATCATTTGTATTAAATATTGAAAGGCACTCATCTGTTATTCGATGCTGCAGTAAGTCTTCCACCTTTAAACCATCACTATCCTCAACAAGTTTGATAAGTGAGGGAAATGTCTCACTTCCTGGCTTCTCGATTTCTTGAGTTACAAAATTATCTCTACTACGTGGTATTCGAGCATTGAGGGACTTTGTTTTTGAATAGACTCTTTCATTTACAAATTCTTCCATTCTCCTTTCTCCATCAGCCTTTGCAGACTTCAGATCAGCAAAGAAACAAGAGAGGCTTGAATTCCAGATTGTAGGAATCTTAGTGTCTGATCTGACTGGTCAAATGGATCGCAATGGAACTCTGTGAGACATTCACTGATATCCTGCAAAGATTGTTCATCTATCTTTCTTGGGGCACAATTGGCTTGCTTTCTTGAACCTTGCCTCTTGTGATTTGCGTGACGATGGACACATACTATTATCCGGTTAACGTTATTAATATTCCGTGTGTTTGACAGCAGTTGCTTCTCATTCATAAGAATAGCCAACCATCCAGACTTAAGCTTGGATCCTTTATTCATCGTTGATTATATCCATATGTCAAAGGCAACAAATGAGTAGTGTTTACCTGCCATTGGCTATGCAAACTTGCTACTCTCCATGAATTGTGCTTGGATATGGGGAAACTTTTCAGGACTGCTATGAAATCTGGAAGATGGTATCCATATCTATCGTTATCATAGATACACATCCAAGGAAGCATCAACTTTAGTGAGGACTTGAACTCGATCCAGTTTTTTGTGCTTATAGCATGGATATTTTGAGTCAGTATCTTTACTATCTCCAAGAATGAAATCTAGAATTCTGCTTGTGGATCACCATCTAAGTTCTTGAATAGGGAGTCAACAAGCTCTTTGAGACTGGCATTGTTTTCTAACTCAGCATGTGCATCATTAAGTTCTTGTTGATCTACTGAACATCGTAATTTACTAAGAGATGCCTGGATCTCTTCAGACAGAGGGGAACCCTCCAAACGTTTGTCTAGTGCATGGTGGACTAAAGCCTCATAGAAGAGTCGAAGGCAACGCCCACCACAGTTAAAGTGTTATCCGCGAAGAGCTTGATCCACGCATCTATCTGCAATGTCACCTTCAGCCACTATTTCATCTGAAATGCCTGAGCTTTTGAATTCTTGTAGATCGCATTGATGAAAGACATCTGGATATGAAAGGTCCCCATGAAAGGGAATATATTGGCATGTCGTAGGTTGATCTAAACGCCGGACACCAGAATATAATGTCTTGAAGTCGAACATCGATGCTAGCCAAAGATTGACTGCATTGACGGACGAAGGGAGCACGCTAGAAATTGGGATATAGATCCCAGTGCGAGGATTAAACATTCAAAATCGGTTGTCTTAAATAATCAATACTTAGAGAAACTGAATTGTAGAAAATAACTACTATATGCAAAGAAAATATTAGTAGCAAAAACAAATAAATAACAATAAATAAGATGAGACCTGGGGTACTAAACAGGGAGTGAGGGATACAAATGACTAGACGGGAACGAGAGTCCCAGAGAGTATGCACGGTGATTGCTTCCAGGGAAAGTGGGAAGAGTGCAAAACCACGGGGAGACTCACGTAAAGCCTAAGTGACTGGAGGCTTTGGCTACAACGAGTAAGCGGGGTGCTGCAAAGTTTCACTTGCAAAATTCCTTCTTCTTTAACCTCACTGGGAAATGAACAAGGGAGTACTCTAGATGAAAACAAAGTCGATACACGTGTGATAGATGCATGTCCGTGTCTATCATCTGTCGGGCGGTAACTCTGGATTTAAGTACGAGCGAGGCCTGGTAGAGAGGTGACTAGTCGTGTTCGTAACTGGAAACCGTTGGGAGGAAGGGCAGGGCGTACGGGATTGTACGTGGCTGCTAATTAAGACGGGACTGTAAATTACTAATTCCTCAAAGCCTTTCTCGAGGTATTTATACTGCCTCGGTGGAAGTGAGTCGCCGGAGTACAAACACTCGTGAATAACGGTTTCTCAAACAGCATGATTGACAAACAACTCCAATCATTTTTAAATAATCATTGCAAAGATACGGATAAAACTGAAAGTAATCAGGGAGAAGTCAACAACATCAAAGTGTATTACAGAAACTAGATGCCCACGGCCTATAAAATAGATGAAAAAACATCAAGGAGATTATTAACCGTAACATCAAGGTTAAAAATCAAATGGATAAAATTCAACTCATCATTTATTATAAAACAACAAAAGTCAGCAATCTCCTGATGAAAAACAACAGCTGCCTAAACTCCTCGAATCTCAAGTCAACCAACATAGTTTACGACTTCATCTTCCCCGATAAAGAGTTTAAGCTTTATCACAACTTAAAATATATTGACATGGCAACTACTACCCTTTCGAGACGTTTAACTATGCATCTACAAAGCTGAAAGCCTAAAAATCATATGGAAAGTGCTCATAACATTAACGTAACGAGAGATATTCTAGTTGATAACACCGTTATTAAAAGAAAATAGGTTAATAAAGCTAGGCTGAACATCTTAGAAGCCATATTAATAAACGAAGATAAGCCGGCCATCAATAGTCAAGCGACAAGCTGGATTCGTACATTAAAATTATTTTAAAATTCCACTCACCGGACTGGCCCATTTCCTCTAGCATTATGCTCAACCTAGGCGAAATAAATACTCCTTAAAAATCGTTTTCCTTCATTCTGTAAAATCCTCACTTCACTCATTACATTGGTAAAAGAGGCAAGAACATATCAAAAAGCGCCGAAGATGATCGAATAAGATCGAAAACTCCGCAATTTAGTTTAGTTTTTACCAAACACATTCATTATCAAAAGAGATGAATACAGGACAAGTGACCCACCATCTACAAGATGCAATAAAAAAGATAGTTAGAAGAAGAGAAAGTTACCAAAGGAAATTAATTAAGGCGAAATGCACAATGGTCTTCAACAAAATTTACCCATATATATATATATATATATATATATATATATATATATATATATATATATATATATATATATATGGGTAATTGTGATGAGTCCAGTGGGGATGGCTTATTATTAACTTTGCAGGGTCCTTTTTAAAACAAATATTTCAGAGTGCAAGTTGGCCAATGATTAACAGGTAGCTGGTACACGTTGGATTTGCAGAAGAAAGACAATGACAAAAATATATCTTTACTAGCGACAAAAATAATATTTAAATATATACAGATATTGGGTTTAAAGGGGATGGTCTCACAGACGGAGTTAAATGTCTACGCCAGATACAGGTGGGTTAATTAGGGAATTAACGTGGTCGGGTTCAGGTCGGTGATTAAAAGGGGGATTTTAAACCGGGCACGCACACAAAAAATTGATCTATTGGGTAAGTCAGACTGTATAACCATCTGCTGGCGGCAACGGTAACAATTGCTTACTTGCTGGTTGTAAGGAAGGGCCAGTCGGGATACGATGACTGCGATGGAGGAAGTCGGGTTACCTCACGCTTCAGATGAGGGAGCACAAGTAGATATCCTTCGGAAATGGGAATCCTCGTCAGATACTCGCCGATTGACTATGGCAGAGTTCACGGATGTCGAATCGAAATCGTCATTGTTCTCGAACGCGCGGGGAGAGGGGGGGGGGTCCTTCAGCTCGGTCGCGGTGGTAGGTGGGAAGTAAGTAAGTAAGTCTATTCGATCTCCTTACTAAACCGAGTTGAAGGATTATATAGACGCTCGGCGAGGTGGCTTTAGATGGCTTGGCTGCCGCCTCCGCACCCACGTGCGGTTTTGGGGAAAAGTTGGTGACTCCTTCGGAAGGAGGGGGGGGGGGATTGAAATAACGTTGGCGTAGAATGTTCGATGAACTTCGATCCATGACGAAAAGGCAGGAATGTTGGCTGAAAGGCGGCCATGGGAGACGATGAAATCGGCAAATACAGCTGGGGTGTGAAAAACGGCGTAAGCTGCCCCCTCGCCCTGGTTCAGTCGTGTTTTCAAAGCTTCATGCGGTGATCTCGGGACCACGTGGGTACAGAAGGGCACGTGATCGCTCTTACACCTTGTTCTGCTACAATATATATATATTGTAGAAATCATGTGTATTCGATCTATATGAAGTTATTGCAATTTAATTGTCATCCTATACAAGTATTTGTATACACTAGTTGTTTATATATTATCTGAATATAGGAAATATATTCAATATTATAATCTATTTGATAATATAATTAAGGACATTCTGAAATAAAGGAGTCTTCAGCGTGTACTGCTATCACGAAACTCAAAGTCATTTGTATCACTTTTCGTTACGAGGTTCAAGCTCCTGTTATTTACCTGAACCGATTTTTTGGATTTGTGGAAGGCCGGTGGGTAATTTGGGAGTGCTTCCTGTGGGAAGAAAAATAATTGCTAAAATTCGGGCAGTCAAGGGGAGATAGAACTTTACTCCCCTTGGGTTATTTGAGTACAGGTGTTTGATAATGGCTAAAAAAAGGACCACCCCCGGCAAATAAAAAAGCAAAAGAAATGCTTTGTTGGGATAGTATATAATTATTGCAAAACTAAGACTTCAAGGAAGAAGTTGCAATTCGCTTTTGTATTGAGCTTGAAACATGTATACAATTTCAATGCGGTTAAAAAACAAAGATTTGACACGTTGATACTGCATAAGACACACATGAGGAATATGCTTTCACACACACCAGGTGTGGCAGATTCTATTTTAACCGACTTTCAAACATGCATCATTGCAGCTTAATGAAAGAAAATTAAAACTTGAATACAATTAATGTTTGCATACAATTTAAAACTTGAATGCAATTTAAACAAGAAGAATACAATTAAAACAAGAAGAATGGATTTAGTTTTTAAATGAATGGATCAAGCTTGAACTATAACAATTTAGGCTATTAGTAAGTAAAAAATATTTGATTTTGTTCTGTTTAGGATTTTATTAAGTTTATCTATAAATTTTCTTTTTATATGTTTATTTCCTTTTACACAATATTAAAACAATGCTAAAAAAAGATGATGTAACACCCCCACTAATTTTAGCTACGAGTCGCCACTGCTACCAATAGTCTTCTACAGTTTGATTATAATTGAAGATGTTACTGTAGGTCACAAGACAGTATGATAAGAAGGGTTACTAAAGTTATAAAATAAACTTAAATTAATTAAGATTTCTATATATTATTTTAGTATACCCATTAATTCTTTTTCTACGGATTCCTTTTTTAAGAAAGCGAAGATTTTAGGACTAGCAAATTCAAATTTAAATTTCATATAAATCGTAGAGTGTCTGGGGAATTCATGCCTTAATAATTTAATACCTACATAAGAAACTGTTAGTATACCATATGGAATGAATGATAGCTGAATTTAGTTGACTACGAGAAGCATTAATAAAAAAGTTAAGCATGATATTTTAAATACTTTCTGTACTTACATAGTGTAAATCATTTTCGCGAACTGCCCTGTTTGCATCTTTTTCGTTTATGACTTACTTTTGTTACTTTTGAAGATTCTGCCTGTTAGTGGCATAGCTGAAGTGTTCCTTCACCTCGCTGGTTACGTCGGGGAGGGTGTTGTTATTTTGAACTGTGTAACCTGGTGTTGGTTGGTAAGGTATGTTGCTTAACCACTTGTCCAAGTTGCTCTTGAATGTTTCTGGAGTTACTCCAGTGAGGTCCCGGATGTACTTCGGTATGCAGTTAAACAGTCAGGTTCCATTGAATGAATAGGAGCTGTATGTTAGGGTCTTGATTTTTTGTGTATATCCTTGAATGCACCTTAAAATAGCATAGTCTTCCTCTTCTCGGTTGCCTGTTCACCTGGATCCTACGTTTGGTACCCGACCCTCCAGTATTTTCCATATATAGATTATTATGTATCTCTCTCGTCTTCTTTGCAAGAAGTACATCTTCAGGTGGTCTAGTCGATCACAGTAGTTTAGGTTTTCCATACCTTGGATTTGCTGGTAAATGTTCTTTGTGCCGCGTCTATGGCTATTATTTCCATGATTTTTAATTGGCACCACAGTTGGCAGCAGTATTCCATTCTGGGTAGCAGTAGGGATGTCCAAAATTATATGTTAGAAAAATAATAGAAAAGAGAGTATAGTATTGAAGAGAATATTCAAAAGTTTAGGTTTATATTGAGGAATTTTCCGTAGAGTTTTTCGCATAATTTTCCGTTACAACTGGCTGGACATTTGCAAAGGAAGCGATTCAAATATGGATGACATACACCGCCAATTGGACAACGGTTGTGACTAAAAGGTAGACCTCGATATGTGTCGAACCTCGATAGAATGCTTCGACATAACCGAGGCAGTCTATCAATATGTCGAATGAATATCAAGTTCTCTTATATAAAACGTAAGTTAAACTTATTTCATTATACAAATGAGAGAATTGCAAAATTCCTAGGTAATAATCGAAAATCACATGACACCGTGATATATAATAGATGTATTTAAAGGCCCAAAGATATGAAAACTGGTAACTCGACCAGGAAAAACGCTGTGAAATTAATTAAGTGGTCCATTAAAGCTTCAGAAAGATAAAGGGGAAATTATAGAAACGGACAATAGGAAAACTATTTTAACCGTTATAAGAAAATGAATAAAGCAGTTGGATTTGAACCTCTGTCATCAAGGGAATGAGGATGGTAGCTGTGGCGATGAGCGTCGTGGTGATTTTCGCGAAGAGCACTTAATGACACAAAGAACGGCATGCATGGCAGGAGGGCAAGTAATCCTTTCGATTTTAACGGCATAATGGAGATCAATTCAGCAGCCAGCACCCTCTTGCATCTTATTGAACTCAAAGAACAGCATGCATGGCAGAAGGGCAAGAAATCTATTAGGTAAAAAGGCATAATGTAGATCCAATTAACACCCTAAACCCTCTTACATACTATTGAACTCAAAGAACAGCATGCTGAACAGAAGGGCAAGTAATTCTATAGATTTTAACGGCATCATGGAGATCCAGTCAACACCCAGCACCATCTTGCATTCTATTGAACTTAAAGAACAGCATGAATGACAGGAGGGAAGGTAATCCTTTAGATTTTAACGGCATCATGGAGACCCATTCAACACTCAACACCCTCTTGCATCCCATTGGACTCAAAGAACAGCCTGCATGACAGGATGGCAAGAAACCCTTTAGATTTTACCGGTATCATGGAGATCCATTCAACACCCAGCACCCTCCTGCATCCTATTGAACTCAAAAAACAGCATGCATGACAGGAGGGCAATAAATCTATTGAATTTTAACGGCATAATGGAGATCTAGTCAACACGCAACATCCTTTTGCATCATATTGAACTCACAGAACAACATATATGGCAGGAGGGCAAGTAATCCATTAGATTTTAATGTCATCATGGAGATCTAGTCAACACCCAGCATCCTCTCTCATCTTATTAAACTCACAGAACCAGATATATGGCGTGAATGTAAGTAATCCTTTAGATTTTAATGGCATCACAGAGATCTAGTCAACACCCAGAATCCTCTTGCATCTTATTGAACTTATAGAACAACATATATGGCAGGACGGCAAGTAATCCTTTAGATTTTATTGGCATCCTGGAGATCTATTCAACACTCAGCATCCTTTTGCATCCTATTTAACTCAAAGAACAACATATAGGGCCGGAAAGCAAGTAATCCTTCAGATTTAAACGGCATCTTTGAGATCCAGTCAACCACCAGCATATTCCTCCATCCTATTGAACTCAAAGAACAACATATATTGCAGGAGGGCAAGTATTCCTTTAGATTTTAATGGCCTGATGTAGAACTAGTCAAACCTAGCATCCTATTGTATTATAATGATCTCAAAGCAAAACATATATGACAGAAGGGCAATTAATCCTTTAGATTTTAACGGCAGCATGGAGATCCATGCAACACCCAGGATTTCCTTGCATTCTATTTAACTCAAAAAACAACATATATGGCAGGAAGACAAGTAATCCTTTATATTTTAACGGCAGCATGGAGATCCGGTCAACACCCAGCACGCCCTTGCATCCTACGAACTCAAAGAACAGCATATATGGCAGGAAGGCAAGAAATCCTTCAAATATTTTCGGCTGCATGCAGATTTATTTCATAACCAGAACCCTCTTGCATAGTATTAAATCCTGAGAATAGCATGCTTGGTAGGATGGAAAGTAATCCTTCAGATATTTGCAGCAGCATAGAGTTTTATTCATCAGTCAGCATCCTCTTGCATCCTATTGAACTCAAAGAACAGCATGCATGGCAGAAGGGTAATTAATCCTTCATACTTTAACTGCATCATGGAGTTCCACTCAACCCTCAGCATCATCTTGCATCCTATTAGACTCAAAGAACTGCATGCATGGTAGGAGGGAAAGTAATCCTTTAGATGTTTACGGCAGCATGTAGATCTTTTTAACACCCAGCCCCTCTTCCATCTTATTAGACTTAATGAACAACATATATGGAGTTTAACGGCATCATTAAAATCCAGTCAACACCTCGCATCCTCTTGCATACTCTTGCATCCTATTAAACTCAAAGAACAACATATATGGCAGGAGGGCAAGTAATCCTTTAGATTTTAATGTCATCATGGAGATCTAGTCAACATCCAGCATCCTTTTGCATCCTATTGAACTCAAAGAACGAAATATATGGTGGGAAGGCAAGTAATTCTTTAGATTTTAATGTCATAATTGAGATCTAGTCAACACCCAGCCTCCTCTTGCATACTTTTGAACTCAAAGAACAACATATATGGCGGGAGGGTAAGTAATCCTTCCGATTTTAACGGCATCATGGAGATCTAGCCTCTCTTAATTCAGGTTTGATCCCTGGATATTAAACCCCAAGGACGCCCCCTCATAAACCCTCAACCTCCCCTGCACACCTATTATTCACAATCTCATCTAAATGGTTCTAGTTTACCCCTTTCTCTCTCAACCAAATATTCACCTAAAAAATCCAGCGTTTGTGTGGTCTTCTAAGCAGCCGCACACTCAAACACACTCTTTGCGAGTCTATTTCCTTCTATTCTTCCTTACATGTTTATACCACCTCAGAATACTGCCAGACCTAACTTCTTTTATACCCTGCTTCACACAAGCAGGGAAGTGTGTTTTCTTAAAACTACAGCCACCCTGTGGGAAAAGAGAAAATGAATTGAAGAGTGGTAGGCCAAGTCGATATTGCACACCTGAGTGCAATCCTCCTGGAATGGAACCAACACACTTGGATGTAACCTGTATGAAGTTGTTGCAATACAACTTCCACTTCCTAGCTATTATATGAACTACGAGCACAAGGAGAGCGGCTTCAGAATCTCCCGAGCATGCAACAGCCTCTCTTAAGTTTATCCTGGTCCTTCAGGACAATCTAATAGAAAGCGTGGCTCCACTTAATGGTGGTCACGGCGGGGGTCCTACAACCCTGGCTAGAGGTTCACAGGGTTTCTCCCTGTATCTACCAAACGGTCGAAAGGAGTGAAGGTAAAAACTCCTTGGGAACTATAAACAACAACAACCACAACAACCACCAAAACAACAACGATAAGCATTTCCTACCCATTCCTTCCTTCCTTTATCTCCACTTCACGCAACAAACATCCTCCCCGATTTACACGTTTACACTGTTCTCATTCTCGCTCTTTCCATACCATACTTCCAACTAAATGGATCAAAAATAGGGCTGCCATACACTCACAACCTTTTAGCTCTTTCCTCACTCACCCCTTATCATTTAGTAATGCTCTAAATCCCCTTCAGACTTTCATATTCTCCACACTGTTGAGGTCTGGCCAATTCTACGTGAATATGCGCACACAGGCTCTAAGGTAGGCGAGGAAAGACGACAACTGTTATTGTTCTAAGAGTGCGATTTGAATGGATAGCGGCAGCTGCGTGACCAAGGAATATAACAAACACAATGACAAAAATAGATTTTAATACACACAAAATAAAAAGGCACAACAATAAATATGGATATATAAATAGAGGGGTACATAAATAAGACGGAGTTAAGCTCCGAATACTAAGTTGATAACCGTGGTTAGGAATGGTTATAATATGAGATTAAGGGTAAGGAGTGATTTACTTCCTTTGAAACTCGAGAGTAAAGCGGGGGAATTCTTGGGGGAGCTCTTGGTGACCTTGGTTACTCACGAGGGTAGCCACAAACCTGCAGCGGGTGGGGCTACGTTTCTAGACTTGTGTTTGCGAGATGCGGGCCTCCTGTCCTCAGGGGGTCACCAACGAACTTCGAAAAGGAGAGAGGGGGGAAGATGACTTATCCACACTCGGCTTGAGCGAGCTAACGGGTCTCTTGTCCTTAAGAAGTCACCAGAAGAACTTCGGAGGACGGCTTCTCCAATCCTTGATCAGAATGCGGATGAGAAAGCCTGACGTTGCCTCACGAGACTTTTCTCCCTGACCCGAAGACACGGGTACGATTTCCAGCTCTTCCGTGGCTTGCAACCGTCACTCACGGAGAGAGCTCGTTGAATTGCACTCCTTTCGGGGAAGTCTCGTCTAACCAAATCCGCCTGCACTCCAGGAGCGGGTGCATATATACCCGGAGTTCTTCAAAACAGAGAGAGAGAGATTGAGACCTTCTTTACCTTCGTTATCAGGCGTGACAACCCGAGCGTCTCCTTGCGATAAGGTGTCAAAGGCAGGGATCGGCAGGCCAGACGGGCAACAGCGGCGAGAGCCATAAGCGCAGTTCACGGCGAATCTACAAAGTAATCTCTCGACCCAAGGGAGGGTGAGGGAAGATTGAGACGCCGGGAGGTAGCCTCGGTGTGAATTTCACGGAGACCTGGCGGCGAGTCAAAAAAGGGTGAGGTCGGAAGGGCGGGGGTGGAGAGGGGGAGTAACGGCTCGCTTCTTTCTCTCCCGAGTAATGTCTTAGGAGGTGGCGAAATAATATTATTCTAAGGGGATACCTCCACACTCCTCCCTATCCAAAGACATTTTTACAGTGAAGGACACTTTGGAGCGAAAAAAAATGTCTACCATAAATTGATTAAGAGGGGAACTTATAAAACTACAAATTTAATGTTTACCAACAGAGGAAAAGAAAATATAACACTACACGGGATTTACATATGTGTAACCACAGATAACTTAATCTATACATACGCACACACAACATCAATAAAGCAAAACAAAAAAGAAAAATAGTATTTACAAAAATGAAATCAACGTGAAATTTAATATACACTCAAGTTGTTGGAGGGGGTCTTTTATATGATTCCTACTCAGGCTATCGGCTAGGCAGTTGTCGGTGCCTTTAACATATATCTTAAAAACTTACTATTAGACCACACTGTGGCTACCGCTTCAAGCTCTTTGATAGCATACACCTTTTCGATATGGGACAGCTTCCTGCTAGCATATCCTACCGGAAATCCCACTCCATCGTCATCATATTGGACGAGAGCACAACCTAGGCCATCCTGGTAGGCCTTGGAACAAACAGTGAATGCTTTATTAGGTTTCGGAAATCTCAAGATAGAGACAAAGATTGACTTGTCCTTTAACTGGTGTAAGCGATTTTCCGCGGAAGGTGTCCACTTGACTGGAACAGGGGCCGTTCTTTTCTTCATGTCGTTAAGGGGCGTGGCTATGGCAGCGAAATTCGGCCCAAAACGACGATATAATGACACAGGAAAGCCTTCCATTTAGGCAAGGAATTGAGCCCTCTCAATAGGGGCGAGATTGGGGTTTACGTTCAAGTCGGAGATAGGCTCCGCTTGGGGGGAAGGAAGAGACGGCAGGGGATACTTATCGTCTGCTTCTACGCGCACCGTTTGGACCAGACACACGGGTTTAATGGGGTAGGTGTTTCCCTCGCTAGACGGGGGACGAATTGGGCCTATTAGGCCGATTGAGACCGGGGCGAAGGGCTTGGGCACTCGTGTGGTCTTTTGAAGGGGGATGGGGGCTATACGCCCTTTGGAGGTGACCTTAAAGGACTTAAAGAAGTCGATAATTCTTTTGGCCGCTCCTGGCCGAAAGAAATATTTAAAAACTCGTGGGCCGTTTGTTATGGCCGAAGTGTCCGGCTATTAGGCCATCATGAACCATCTTTAGAACGGGTTTGATATTCGTTCTCGGCACACATAAGGCGTTGGTGGGGGGACTCTCCGGATCAACAGTAGAACGGTATACTAAGGCGTTCTTTACGTGGAAATCTGATCTTCCGAATGCCTCACACCGTTTCAGTCTCCTTCTTTCTTTCTTTTTCCTACAGGGGTTATAATGGGGGGGGGGGGAATTCTTCGGCGCCTCATAACATCGAACCTTGGTGGCGAGGTCGATGTCTGGAGACGATAGGGGTACCGGAAGCGATTCATCCTTCTCCGGCTGAGCTCAGGTAACAACCTGCTGAGAAATTGGTTTTTGGGAGAGCTGTGCGCTCTGTCCAATGAGGACGGAGAAGAACTTCATCGGGGCCGCGACTACGTCGGCCCATTTAGTAAAGTACTGGCACTCAATATGGCACGGTATGACTGTGAACCTGGTAGAACGACCTAAAAAGTCGTGCACTAACGTAAACGTGTTATGTTGGGGAATTACGGTGGGCAGTAGTTTGTCGGATACTACTATACAGGTGCAACCTGTAACTCTAACGACGGTTGACACTCGGCAACCGTTTACTGCGCCATTTTTAAACTGGAGCCTACCGGGGGAACTCTCGGTGAACAGGAAATTTACCTGTTGATCCGGGGGAGAGGGAGCAGGGGCCGCTGGCGGATCAGGCGAGAGGGCAGCAGAGATTTGGTGGATCTGGTGACTCGACGAGGTCCTCAGTTGAGAATTTTGGGAACAATTTTAACTTAAGTGCCTAGGGGTGCCACACGTAAAGCATACAATTGGTCTACGGGGGTAGTTACTAGGAGTGAGAGGGAGTAACGGGGGCTTCTCATCCTTTTGCTCTCGCGGCGAGTAAGGCCTGTACTTGCTCGGAGCCTGCACTTTTACGAAGCCGTTGTTGCCCTTGGATGGGCTTCGGTTAAACCCAAACTTGTGTTTGGGGGAGGGAAGATGATTCTTTTTGACCTCCTTGGGGTAGAGGTCGTGACTAGAAGCCTGAAGATCGGCTTCTTACACACACTCCTTGAAAGTGCACGCTCTTCTGTTCACTATGAAGGCCCTTAGTTCGCGGGGGAGGGTCGACATCAGTTGATCCTTTAGAATTAAGTCAATTAGCGATTCAATCATTTGATACTTGGGTGGAATCCAACAAGAATTAGAAATTAAGCCGAAGCGTAAATCCAAATTGCCTGTAGGTTTGGCTTGGCTGTATTGGCGCGGAGCGGAACCTAACCCTATAAAATTCTGGATTCATGTTAATGGCAGAAAGAAGTTCTGCTTTTAGGGTTGAATAATCAAGGGTAGCCTCCGAAGGAAGCGAAACGAATATATCGCGAAGACGGGAATTTAATAATGGAAGTAACCAGGTGACAGCATCTGGTTCTAAGTCCCAATTGCTGACTTCGAAGATCTTCTCGAAGATCTTCTCGAAGTGCGTTAAATAAGAGCAAAAATCTTCTCCATCTTTGTATGTGGGGAATTCTAGTCAGGGCACTTGAGCCCGTTCACTTCGAGATCCTACGGAGCTTATCTCGTCGACTTGGTCACGACTTATCTCTCTCTCATGCTGCCTGATTCTTTCATTCTCTTCTGCTTCTCTCTGCGCTTTTCTTTTTTCGACTTTTGCTTCTCTCTGTGCTTTTCTTTCTTACTCTTCTCCCTGTGCTTTTCTTTTTTCAACTTTTCTCTGTGCTTTTCTTTCTTCGTTTTCCCTCTGTGCTTTACCTTCTGCACGTTCGTTACGTTCCTCTTCCTGGACGTAAGCGATTAAATCTTTCCCAGATAAGCCTATGATCTGCTCTTGCTTATAAAAGCGTTAGAATGAAGACATCCCAGATATGCTACTTTTGACCTTTGCACACAAAAAAGCTACCAGAGCTATTAGAGCTTTACCCCAAAACAAATATAAATTCTACTAAAGACAAAATTATTAAAAATTCTTAGCAAAAATCGAGTGAACGCACACAAAAAAAATAGATAACAAACTAACGAGCAAATCTGACTTACGACACAAAAAAATGGCGGTTACTATTACCGCTTAGCTAGTATCCTCTTTAAAGGAACTAGAAAAACTGTGGACACCCCACACAAGAATGGGCTTAAAATTTGGTTGCTACCCGTTAATCAAAAGAGAATTGTCCTAATATATTTTTGTTTAGATATTCTTGGTAATGCAGCTGATATCAGTTTAACTTAGTGCTTCAAAAATCAGGTGGGCAAGACCCAAAGACTGACGTCAAATATTTTTATGTCGAGGTACGTGAATTTGCTTACATAGGCTTTAAGGTAGGCCAAGCAAAGCGACAACTGTTATTGTTCTAAGAGTGCGATTTGAATAGATAGCGGCAGCTGCATGACCAATGAATATAACAAACACAATGACAAAAATAGATTTTAATACACACAAAATAAAAAGTCACAAAAATAAATATGGATATATAAATAGAGGGGTACATAAATAAGACGGAGTTAAGCTCCGAATACTAAGTTGATAACCGTGGTTAGGAATGGTTATAATATGAGATTGAGGGTTAGGAGTGATTTACTTCCTTTGAAACTCGAGAGTAAAGCGGGGGAATTCTTGGGGGAGCTCTTGGTAACCTTGATTACTCACGAGGGTAGCCACAAACCGGCAGCGGGTGGGGCTACGTTTCTCGACTTGTGTTTGCGAGATGCGGGCCTCCTGTCCTCAGGAGGTCACCGACGAACTTCGAAAGGAAAGGGGGGAGATGACTTATCCACACTCGGCTTGAGTGAGCTAACGGATCTCTTGTCCTAAGAGGTCATCAGAAGAACTTTGGAGGACGGCTTCTCCAATCCTTGATCCAAAGGCGGATGAGAAAGGCTGACGTTAACACACGAGACTCTTTTTCCTGACCAGAAGACACGGGTATGATTTCCAGCTCTTCCTTGGTTTGCGACCGTCACTCACGCTTCTTCGGAGAGAGCTCGTTGAATTGCACTCCTTTCGGGGAAGTCATGTCTAACCAAATCTGTCTGTATTCCACGAGCGTGTGCATATATACCTGGATTTCTTCAAAACAGGCAGAGAGATTGAGACCTTCTCTAACCCTTGTTATCGGGCGTGACATCCCGATCGTCTCCTTGCGGTGAGGTGTCAAAGGAAGGATCGGTGGGCCAGACGGACGACAGCGGTGGAAGCCATAAACGCGGTTCACGGCAAATCTACAAAGTAATCTCCTGACCTAAGGGAGGGAGGAGGGAAGATTGAGACGGCCGAGAGGTAGCCTCGGTGTGAATTTCACGGAGACCTGGCGGCGAGTCTAAAAAGGGTGAGGTTGGAAGGGCGGGGGTGGGGAGGGGGAGTAACGGCTCGCTTTCTCTCCCGAATTAATGTCTTAGGAGGTGGGGAAATAATATTATTCTAAGGGAGATACCTCCACACACACATTCGTATGTCGCAATCTGCCTCTCGTATGCAAAGAATCTATAATAAAATTGCATTTGAAAAGAAAAATGAAAATAAGTTCACAAACTCAATTTTAAATCATTGCTACAGGTAAAACTTTAAAAAATCCAGTTCAAATCCTCGCATTTGCCTTATTTTGAGAGAGAAAAGGACCTGGGGACTTGGTCATCCACTCTAAATTTCACATCATTCATGACATTGTTGATTTACGAGTCAAGAATGCTCTATTATTTTGTTAACATCCCTTACTTATTTTCTTTTATCCCACTCAGTTAATATATGTTAAATTATTGCTCTATTATTTTCTGTTAACTTACCTTACTTATTTTCTTTTATCCCATTTAGTTATCATATGTTAAATGATTGTTCTATTATTGCTCTATTATTTTCTCTTAACTTCTTTTAATTATTTTCTCTTATCTCATTCAGTAAACATATGTTAGATTATTTTTTGTTAACTTCCTTTACTTATTTTTTTTAGCCCATTCAGTAAAAAATGTTAAATTATTGCTCTATTATTTTCTGTTAACTTTCATTACTTATTTTCTTTTATCCACTTCAATAATCAATGTTAAATTATTGCTCTTTTATTGCTCTATTATTTTCTGTTAACTTCCCTCACTTATTTTATTTTATCCCACTCAGTAATCAATGTTAAATTATTGCTCTATTATTTTCTGTTAACTTCCATTACTTATTTTCTTTTATCCAATTTAGTAATCAATGTTAAATTATTGCTCTATTATTGCTCTATTATTTTCTGTTAACTTCCCTCACTTATTTTCTTTCATCTCATTTAGTTAGCATATGTTAAATTATTAAAAATTCATAGAAAACACCAAATATATGAATATATAATCTTTTTTTAGTCTACATATCTGCAACAACCTCTTGATGATTTAGAGTATCGCAACAGTAACTTATTACTTTGTTGTGGGCATAGGGGCATCTGGGTAAAATTTGGTGAAATCCTTATAGTGAAAGTCACATACATTCAAAGGTATAGGAGTACTTGCTTGCCCCCATAATGTTTTGTTGTAAACAAGAAAGGAGAGTACTCCTGCAGATAGGATCGAAAACTCGAAAGTATGAGCCAACACATAGGTACCGGCTAAATAATACATCTGATTTATTTGATCAATTTTCTCTAATTATTTGTATTATATATCAATAAAATATATAAATAATGGGGAATAATAAATTGGTTTGAATATTAAATTAGTTTGAATTTAATGAATTTAAATGAATGCATATTGAGAGAATATGTTATCGAGATTGGTCGAAAAACATTTTGTGCTGGATCATTTGTGTGGCCGAGCTTGCGATACAATTTGTGTCGCACAGCACTACAAAGTTTAAAATTGTTTTGCATATCTTAGAAGGGAAATTTGACTACAAAGCCTATTTAAGGGGTTATTTTTTACCACACCCTCTCCTCTAATGGCTCTATAATCCAGATTCTCCCATACATCCGTATTAACCACAACTCTTTAAATGGCGCCCGTAAAGCCTTCGAAAACGCCCGCATCTGGATGAGCTTCAGATATGTTCCTGCAGGTAGTTAAGATCCAATTATTTAAGAGGTAAGGTCCAATTATGTTATCGAATCTGAATATTCTATCGGTTCTAGGCTCAAGACGAGGTTACCAGGGATCATTGAGAACCAGTTTGGCACCTCCAGCAAGTGGGTTACTTCATGCGGGTCTTGTGGGATGATGCCTTTGCTTCGGGATGACCACTTTGCATCATGCAGCGCTTAGGTGAACTTTAGAGGGATCGAACTCTCCCATATTAACCGTTGCTGATCTTCTCAAAGCGGACATCGTCTCACATTCGATCATCACTTCCCTTTTAAACTCAACATTTCGAAAATACTAAAAATAAAACGACTTTACACTTCACCTTTCGAGCATGGCATTCTTTCCCACTCCTCACCCATAGAGCTCTTCCTAGCCGAGTGGATACGGCGTTGGTTCGCCACGCCAACGTCGCAGTACCGGGTTCGATCCCAGCATGAGCGGACACAGACGTCAGCGCACGTAGAGATGTGGCTACCAATTGGTGGACGCGCCGTGCGCTCAGCCCTGTATTCGGGTAGGTAGATTTTACACACATATAGCCAATTACAACACTGCTTTCTTTCTTCTCCCGTATTCGCAGCGCAACACAAAAACACTCTCTGTTTCAAGGAGTCCTGCTGATAGGTATCTATATCCACATACTTCTGACGCAGAACAGGTCCCTCTACCCACAAAGAAGACCGGCTTCTGGCGCCATTGGGCTCACCAGCGATTGTCATACTGACCGTTATGTCTATTTAATTATCCGCTTAGGGATCAACCTGAATAAAGGCAGGTTGTCGCACCGCTACTACTTCTCACCCGTCTTCACTATTATATCCTCATAGCATGCAACAGCTTCCCTCAGCTCTAAACTGGTTCCTCAGGACTGCCTTACGGTGATGCGGCCCCACTTAATTGCAGTAACGTTGAAGACTCCTGCAGCAGAAGCTGTAGGATTAAAGTCCTACAACAGAAGCTGTTAGATTAAAGCTTCCTCCTTTAGTCTCTCAAGCGGTCGGAGAGAACAGAGATTCCATCTTCTCCCAAGTAGGTAGAAACATCTTCACCATTTCATTGGTTGTATTATCTACCCTTTTACCATATAGATATAAAGGTAGGTCTAGATTGAGCTGTGTGAGTCGAGGTCTACTTTTGCCTTTGACCTTCTTGCCTTTGACCTTCTTGCCTTTACCAAGTTAGAGGAGACCTTTTGATTTCGCAGTCATACCCGTACAATTTGCCTCCAACTCAGGCGCACTTTTTCCTTTGTTCTGTAAACAGGGACAGAAAGAATGGGATGTATATGGAGGCTGTCCGCAAAATATAGGATCTAAATTTTTTTCCTATGGTTTAGGATATTTAAGGCCAAAGGGTAAAATCAATGTATTTTTCAAAAGAGAAGGACTTTCTATTCTAGGAAATGTATAATTTATTCGTTATAAATGAATATTTATCATTAAACAGAGCTGAATTGCGAGGCCATTTTAAGGATGGATCGGATTTGACACACGTCCTTTTGGATGCCATGTCATGCCCATGAAATTAAGCGGAGGTTTCAGGCGTGATGTGATCATTTAAAAAATAAGATTGTTATTTTAATAATATACACCATTGTTTAAAAGTATAAAACATCTCTCATAGATTTATATATTTAATATAACCTTTTAGAATTTTTCATATAATTCAGGAAATATATGAGTGTAATATGCACTTTGCTGCATTTGAATATTTTGTTAATAGGTTTGAATTACTTAATATTTTAGTAAATGGTGTGTAATTAATAGAATGATATGTTTATGAATTGCGGCTGAATATATTTTTAAGACTAATTCTACTTAGTTCCATAATGATTTCGCTTTGCTATCCAATTACACGCACATTTACATATAGGAAACATTTCCCTCTTCATTTTGGCGTTTCCTTTAAATCCTTATTAATACCTTTGAAACACGAGATGTTTAATTCACTTAGGAAATAACGTAATCAAGTTTCGCAAATTGCAATTAAGTCGCAATTTTCAAACCCGAGCGAGAGAAATGCGATCATTTATATGTCTCAGATTGATCGCTTTAAGGGTGACGCATTCAAGCTGGTGGTTATGATGGCATTGTTGAGAGCGATGACACTAATTAGCGAGTTTCCCGGTTTCAAGGGAGTGATATTGCCTGGCATTGGGGGCTTTCGATCATGGTCTTGTCAATGAGATTTATGGTGGTTGTGGTGGCGGGCAACTGTGGAACAGTGCATTTCCGATTTCACTTAGTCTAACAATTTTGGTAGGTAGGTGTAGACGGCATTCAAATAGTTCCATATATTCGTCAAGTAGGCCGAAAATTAATCTCCTATTCGATTTTTGTCCATGATTCGAAGCGGTAGATATCATTTGCCAATTCAACGGCCGCAATCGGCAAGTTCAGGGTTGTCGAGGTGCACTCATTCGAAAGCAGTGAGAAACACCATATATTCGAACCCCTATATTTAGAAACATCTCACTTTTGGTTTATATCTCGCAATAAATTCTAATCGATAATGCTTCATTAATGTTTCCACAATTAGAATAGTTTCTGGTTCACTTTCAAGGGCTTAAGAGTGGGAGAAAGCAATATTCTTGCCGCTCTCGACCGGCGAGTCTATGGTATCCGTTATGATGGTATAAGGCTGGATCATCGTTCAGCGTTGTAATAGCAAACTTCTTTTCTTTATCGCCCCCTCCCCTGCTACCTCTTCTTTCCTCAAAAGTAGCCTTAGAGTGGATCAAAGGGTCTTTGGTGGCGTGTAGTTCTGCAACATGATTCTCTCGTCTTGGCTTGACCAACGCACACTTTCAATTTCTCGTTCAATTATGCTCCAAATACCGATCCTATGTTCAGCCATTATTATGTATTTATATTATATTTAAACACGCCTTTATTTCGACTATGTACATCGAATTTATTCTCCAATTTTTAAATTATTTCAGTATTAGAAGAATCTAGTCTATCGTTAAATGGTTTCATAATAGACAGAAAACCAGGTCATTATATTCCTAGGTGCCACCCAGATAAACTTTATCTGGATGGTGATGATAATTATAATAGAGGTTTTAAATGGCGCCCTCCACGACCTTGAGCTTTCTCAGGCCGCCCGTCCATCGACTATGAAAAACCTGACACAAGAGGTAGGTTATCAGAACCTGCTTGAAAGCGCCAGGCGAGAAATAGTAGCGTAATACAGCAGGCCGATCATTTAACGGCTTAGGAGCAGCTACAGAGAAGGTATAATCGCCCATGCAGCAGATTACTTGTTCTTAATATGGGGCATTTAAGCAGAAAGGTGGAGAAAAGAAAATGTCTCCGGAAAATAAAGAAACCTCGCATTGGTATTAATAAGCGAACCTCTCTGTCTCCAAATAAGCCAAGAAAAATGAGAAAAACCCATGGTCCGGCGTCGGAGGGAGAACCTTTGTAATTAGGGAATTTAAAATGATTTATTTTAGCCGGACGCTTCATTCTCGAGACGGTGCAGTAATTTGAAAATTGAGGACGGAATGAGACAACCTGAAGCAAAGAAGGAGACACAAGACCAATTTAATTGTTAAGGTAAACGAAGGGGAATCGAATATAAGCACGAAATCGATATTTAAGCTATTTTGAGTTTCTAATGAAATTATGATGATTTAATTATATAGATACAAGTGAAAACTGGCTTCTAGAAGAATTTATAGAAGGTCAAACATGACTTTTTATGCTTTAATTTGAGTCCATCCTTGCGTCGACCCAGGCCTACATGAGCATGAGTCGCCGCAACCAAATTAGCTTATATTAAAAGAGAAAACAAAAAAACAACAAAAACATCCAAATCCAACAAAAAGTATGCCCCACCCCCTCAAAATAACCATCCTTCAAATCAGAAAAATACATGGTCCGGCGTCGGAGGGAGAACCTTTGTAATTAGGGAATTTAAAATGATTTATTTAGAGCAAATTACCAAACGACTTCGCATCACAAAACCTGAAAATGGAATGAAGAAGAAGTATACCTAAAACGGTGGATGAAAAGAAAAGTAAAAAAGAATAAAGAAAAAGAAGCGGATGAATTGGAACGGGAGGATGAAGAAGAAAGAGGAAGAGTAATGAAAAAAAGGTGAAAAAAATGAAGAAAGACAAGAAGGAGAAAAACTCCAGAACAAAGACCAGCCAAGACCCTTAGAACCACTAAAGCCAACCGAAGAAGCAAAAATTTGAAGGCTACAGCAAACAATCTACATCAGAGACTACCAGATTAACCATTTTATAATTACATAGCCGGAAGGATGATGTTAAATCTAATATAGGAACGGGCTGATACTCACTTTACATGTGTATCAATTAAAATCATGCTATTTTACTATTTCTGTATCTATATTCTGCATTATCCTTGTGTATATAGCAATAATGCTTGGTTCTACTATATCTCAGAACGGACGCTTAAACTTATAAAAGAACGATGAGCTGGATCTTTTCCTACAGGGCCTCGCCTGTTAGTGCTGAAAGAAATACAGTGACAGTAAAGTAAGGAAATGAGCAAAGTACATCTGTACACATAATTTACGGGGGAAAATCGCTATCATTAATTTATTTATTTCTCATTCTTTTTTCATTTACCTACAACCCTTCCTGATTTTTAATTGGGCGTTTTCAGTTGAACCTCCAACTGGCAAATATTTATACTTGGAAAATACTCTTAACGTCGATTTTAAAATATATTTACTATTGTTCTTTCCATTACTCAGATAGATAGGCTATTCCCCGTTTGTAGGATTTGATTTCGAAAGTAATTTTGAGTTATGCTTCGTTAAAGCATTTGTTTACTAATTCAAATACATTTTAACGAGTTTTTGCGGCGCTATCAGAAATATGAAACATTAATATATAATTTATATTAGTTAATTCTCTTAAGGTTTTTAATACTTCGATCGGCTGTCCACGAAATGACCTACTTGTAGGGGAATATAAATTTAATGAGGGAAGATTTTCTTCGTAATCCTTCTAACATCTTTAAATAAGGAGACCAAAATTGCACTGTGTATTCCAGATGAGGTCGAGCGAGCGATTATATAGTGGTAAATTTATATCTCTCGACTTAAAAACGAAATTCCAGGCAATATTTCCAGGTATTCAGGTTCTTTGCCTAAAATTAACAGCTCTCGGTCCCTTTCTAACTTAACAAACTTTAGAAGTTGGTCTTTCATTTGGTAATCTGCTTTTAAGTTAAGGTATGCTAAGAAGAAGAAGGAGAAGAAGAATTCCAATTTTATATCTTTTCGTATCTTCTTGAAATTTGTTTTTTTTCCTGAATATTTTAGTTTAATTTGGAATCTCAGAACCCCGAACAGATCTAATTAAATGAACAAGTTTGAACACATTTCGCGCTGTGAATTGAGATTTTAAATAATTGACGACGCCTAATAGTTCCTGGGGAAATTCTTATCGCATTTAGATCCTTTTGTTTTCTCTTCACACTCTCAAAGGTGTTCCTATTTCTACTTCTGTGAACCTTTACCCTTTCTACTATCTTCTTTTTCCCCCAGAAGGCAGTAACACCCCTTTTCACCCATCCCTATTTGCATGAGTAGGATTTTTTTTTCTGTCCGGCTCTGGCATTGATCCCAAGAAAAGGCAATGAAATCCTTATGCCATTTTCGAACGTTAGTCTCTTTCTCAGTCCCTGAATCGTATATCATAGATGACTCCTTAATTACGAATAATACTTTAATTATAGTGAAGGAAGACGACACACTCCAAGTGACCAATGAAGTAGTTATGAATTATGAAAATCAAATAAGTATGATAATTATCTCATCGCATTTATTTATTTGCTATCTGGCTCTTAATTAGGTAATACTTTTTATTATCTCCATCGTATTATAACCATCAATTTGAACCATCAGTGAAGCAAGGGATAGTGCAGAATTGAAATTATCGTAGATGGTAGACAGTTGCATAATGATATTATATATTACTTTACCATAGTAGATGAGTAATGAGGATATTCGTAATGCGGATATTTTTCTTATCTATCTGCTTTACCCCCATATAATAATCTACTCATGTGCTTATGTACTTATTTTCCACAGAATATCAGAAGATAGATAATTTCAAGTACGCTCTTTTACTTAACTGCCTATTTCGTACTTACCACAAAGTTTTCATCTACTTATCTACAATAGACCTATCTACCGATCGCTTCATCGATCTACTGATACATAAGCGGGAAGTTTCTACAAAATTACTTATAAATGGCGTCATTTTTGATGACACAGCTTTTCTTCTCTTTCCTTCATATTAGCAGAAATTTGGGTCTATTTTATCCTTCTCTAAAAGGATCAATAAATAAAATTTTGTAATTTTCAAAAATTTGACCCAACTTTTTCAGTCTAACAAACCCTCGAAATGATGTATTCAGTATTCGCTGCGTTTGAACACTTCACCCCCACAACATCCAAATTTCATAGGACTGATTCTAAATGCCCTTGAAAGACATATGTTTTTTTAATTGTTATTTTCTCATGTACTCTTTTTATTGTTTTTTTTTCTAAATTTTACCATTATTTGATTAAAGTCCGGTGATTTTATCATTTCCTAAAACTTTCTTTATGGTGGCGTTCACTTCGAAACCAAATTTCAAATAATATATAGATTAACTTTCGCCACCTACAATGTTCTTTCTGACATCGAATAATATTAAAAATTTGGTTTTGACAAAGAGGAGGGGGGGGGGGGGTTGTTGTTAAAATATTTATACTTATGTAAATTCGCAACCACATTTCTATACTTTATTAAAGCAAACTATCCTTAGCAGGAATTAACTGCCACGTATAAAAGGAAACAAACAAGAGAAGTGATTTCTTTAAACGGTCTGGATTTAGTTATGAGAGACATTTGCTTTGATTCTGACCTGCTGTACTTCGTTTTGTCGCCAGATCCTCCGTCTAACATTTGGCCTAGTTTAATTTTCAGTTTGGGGGACATTGGTGGTGGTGTTGCTTGCCTCTTAACTAACTAAGATACACTCCTTCTCCTTAATGTTCACACAACCATTTTTTTATTAGTTCACATCATTATTCCTCCGATCTCAAAATAACTTCCTGCTTTGCTCCGCATTATCATTCATCTGGCTTCCAAATGATTCATTTGATGTTTTATTGCTGCAATTAACCCCTTGTTTTTAGCTCCTGGTGCATTTATATGCCTCTCCTTAACATTTTTATCAACAGCATTAAGCCCTTGCAATTATTATTTACGCTTTCTCTATACTCCACAGCTCACGTTATCATTTCACTATTCATTACTGCACTGTCTCTTCGCTGTCCGATCACACAAAGAGGTGTGCTTTGCATTAACTACTATAACATCTTTAAGCTTTTCTACAGTTGCCCTTTGCCCTTATTCACACTTATCCATTCATTTTAATCCTTCTCTTTTACTCTTACTCTTCTTACTCTTCTGAATTCTGATACACCTTTACACCCTTAATCAAGTCTACCCGGAGATGGGAAATAATGATTTAAAGAAAGTTAAAAAATGAAGAAATGAGAGAAAAATGTAATGAAAAAGATAAATATTCATAGAACTTCTAGAGCAAATAAAACCTGAATGATAGGATTAAGAAGTCCGGGAAGAAATTTACAAGTTGCCCTACCCCTGAGGACACTGCGGGAAGGCCAATTTTTCACAATCACACAACAATTATTGATAATAATTAATAATAGGTTAGGATACATCACTTAAGTTTCCCTTGACGACACCGGAAGAAAACGAGAAGAAAGCAAGAGATGGTATAAAATTAAATAGGGGCATAACTGAGTCTAAAAGTGACAGCAAGAATTTTGGCACTACATTTTCCGTCATTTCCCGAAAAAAAAATTGGGTAAATTTGGAATAAACGCGGCGTGAAAGCATAAACTGTATTAAAAACCATTAAGTGGAAATGTGTAAGACGAGCCTAATTTAATAAGGCAAAATTTACCCAGGCTAACGATGAGGCAAACGTGACTTTTCATAACGATGCAATTACGCTAAAATCTTTTAATGTTGTTATCTCTTCCTTTTTTATGTCATTTATGACAATATATATACAAGAGTCATTCAAAAAGTTTATGGAAAATTTTAAAAATCTTGAATGTTTGTTTTTTTGTGTTGTGCTCATTTTCGTAGACACTTCGAGAATTTCAGATTATTTTGGATAACATTTGAGTAGCTAGATAGTAAGCTTCCCAATGCTGCTCAGGTGGCTTTCATGAATAAGTTGAAGTGAGATTTTAAGGGTCGTCTTTGAATATAGTTAAATAAAGAAGTGTCCACGGGTGGTAAATAAGGACTAAATGGTGAATGGAATAGGATACGTCTCCAAAATTTCCATAAATCTGATCTCCTTTGAAAATTGGTTAGCTGTGTCTTCGTGATGATAGTTCATACCTGACGCAGTTTTATTTAGTCGTGTGCACAGGAGTCTATAAGTTACTATTTCGGTCAGTAGGTCGGGCGGTCGGTCGGTAAATGTTTTACTTTCTAATGATTTTTTTGGCAATAACATCGTAACTATTCGGCCGATTCTAACGAAATTTGAAACCCTTATGTTATTTTACATTCTCTTACGAATATTATAATTGCCAAGGGCATCCCAAGGTTAGCCAGGGAATTATTTTGTTTTACTAATAACATCATAACTATTCGGTCGATTCTAACGAAATTTGAAAACCTTATGTTGTTTTACATTCTCTTACAAATTTTATAATTGCCAAAGTCTTCCCAAGGTTAGCCAGGAAATTATTTTGTTTTAGCAATAACATCATAACTATTTGGTCTATTCTAAAGAAATTTGAAACCCTTATGTTGTTTTACATTCTCTTACAAATCTTATAATTGCCAAAGTCCTTCCAAGGTTAGCCAGGAAATTATTTTGTTTTAGCAATAACATCATAACTATTCGGTCTATTCTAAAGAAATTTGAAACCCTTATGTTGTTTTACATTCTTTTACGAATAATATAATTGCCAATGTATTCTCAAGGTTAGTGTAGGAATTATTAAAAGTTTTGAAGATTGTTAGGTCAAATGGTCACCAGGTCATAAGTCAGAATAATTTAGAGCACGCGACTTAAGTCTGTCGACCTTGGTCTTAAGCACTTTCCGTTTTCAGGCTTCTCTCATACAAAGAAGTGAGGTGGTGATGAGTTATTGATTGAAGTATTTCTGTATTTTCCACTTCCATTTCATACAGATCATTACCTCATTTATACCTATAAGGCTCATGAGAATGGATTAAAAAAAAGATAAATAATGGTATGAAGTTTTATGGTTGGCTAAAAAAAGTTCTCTCATACACATAAGTAAGGTGGTGGGGAGATATGTGGAGAAGCTCAAACTTTAACGCATTATTTAGCTCTTTTTCAATTGATTCTAATTTAACTCTGTAGACGGAAAGGGAAAGTAACCTGTATGAAAGGAGAAGTGACCTGTATGAAAGGGAAGTGACCTGTATGAAAGGGAAGTGGAAGCTGCAGAAAACCTTCAATAAGACTTCTCGGAACTACGGAAGAACGTGGTGGGTTTGCCAAATATTAATTTTAATATGAAAAGAAAAGCAATGAGGTGGATCTCTACCATAATGTTTGTAAGGAGGGACCTGTACAAAAGAGAGGTGAAGAAAGATGAAATAAAAATGTGAGGAAGAGTCCAAGTCGCGAACGGCGATAGAGGGCTGCACCCGAGAGGACGCGCACTCCACCAGAAGCAAGGTGAGGCATGGTTCGATATACTACACCTGAGACCCATATAAGGAGGGAAAGGAGGAGAAGTTTGTGTGAGTGTGTATGGCTAAAAGGTCTTTTAATTCAAGAGAGGAGAAGATGTGTGTGGGGCTAGGCAGATTTCATGCGCCCCTCTCCTCCACTTACAAAAGCTTCCTTTAGCTTATAAATTCTGTGCCACAATTATATTTTAAAAATTCCCCAAAATTCCTTTATTTACATTTCGTTTTTATCATTTATTTACATTTCTTTTTTATCATTTATTTACATTTCGTTTTTATCATTTATTTACATTTCTTTTTTATCATTTATTTACATTTCGTTTTTATCATTTATTTACATTTTGGGTGCAAAAACATCAACTTTCTCCTTACGACTCATCGTTTTCTACAATCCTACAAACGGATTTTCATAAAAGCAGGTAAAATTAATTATATTTTAATTTTCCTGCTGAATTTAATTGAGTGTTGTGTCTGTTGAGTTGATAGTTCAAGATTGAAGGGCCTCAAAATATCAAGAGAGTGACTCTTAATCTTTAGAATCTTGTCAAAGAACCCAAATCATCTATACCCTCCTTCGGGGCATTGGGCATCGAGTGTACCGCATTTTCCATATTGCAGGGATGTCTCGGAAGGATACTCAAAGGACACTACCCTAAAAGGGATGGCTATGAAGGATACTGAAAGGACGATGCCCTAAAAGGGATTGCTATGAAGGATACTCAAAGGACGATTAGCTAAAAGGGATTGGTATGAAGGATACTCAAAGGACGATGCCCTAAAAGGGATTGCTATGAAGGATACTCAAAGGACGATGCCCTAAAAGGGATTGCTATGAAGGATACTCAAAGGACGATGCCCTAAAAGGGATTGCTATAAAGGATACTCAAAGGACACTACCCTAAAAGGGATGGCTATGAAGGATACTAAAAGGACGGTGCCCTAAAAGGGATTGCTATGAAGGATACTCAAAGGACGATGACCTAAAAGGGATTGCTATGAAGGATACTCAAAGGACGATGACCTGAAAGGGATTGCTATGAAGGATACTCCAAGGGCGATTCCCTAAAATTTTTAAAATTTGCGATTTACATATTTTATATTATATTGGAATTCTTTAATTATTAAATTTTAATGACCATCAAATTAATATTATATTTAGAAATATCATATATGCGTATTTAGGGGGTTCACATATGTAGAGTAAGGAACTAGGAGCCCACCATCCAGGTCCTAAAATTCTTTATTTCTTTTCGTAGGGGAATTGCTACAAATCTTTATTCGTTTACTCTGGTAAATGCTACAATTCTTTATTTGTTTTCCTAGGGGAATTGCTACATATCTTTATTTGTTTACTAATGACAATGGCTACAATTCTTTATTTGTTTGACTCGGGAAATTGCTACAAATCTTCACTTGTTTACTAATGGTAATTGCTACAATTATTTATTTGTTTACTAATGGTAATTGCTACAATTCTTTATTTTTTCAAATGGCAATTGCTATAAATCTTTATTTGTTTAATAATTATAATTGCTACATTCTTTATTTGCTTTCTTAAGGGAGTTGCTACGAATCTTTATTTGTTTACTAATGTTAATTGCTACAATTCTTTATTTGTTTTCCTAGGGCAATTGCTACAAATATTTATTGTTTACTAATGGTTAATTGCCTCAATTTTGTATTTGTTCTCCTAGAGAAATTTCTACAAATCTCTATTTGTTTACTAATTGTAGCTGCCACCATTCTTTATTTGTTTGCCTAGGACATTTGCTACAAATCTTTATTTGTTTACTAATGGTATCTTCTACAATTCTTCATTTGTTTTGGTAGGGAAATTGCTACAAATTATTTTTATTACTACTGGCAATTGCTACAATTCTTTATTTGTTTTCCTAGGGGAATTCCTACAAATCCTTATTTGTTTACTAATCGTAATTGCTACAATTCTCTATTTGTTTTCCTAGGGGAATTGCTACAAATATTTATTTGTTTACTAATGGTGTTTGCTACAAATTTGCATTTGTTTACTAATCGTAATTTCTACAAATCTTTATTTGTTTACTAATGACAATTGCTATATATTTTTTCCGAGGGGAATTGCTACAAATATTAATTTGTTTACTAATGGTAATTGCTACAACTCTTTATTTGTTCCCTAGGGCAATTACTACAAATATTTGTTTGTTTACTAAAGGTAATTTGTTTATTATTGGTAATTGCTACAATTCTATATTTGTTTTCGTAGGGAATTGCCACAATTCTTTATTTGTTTACTAAGGGTAATTGCTAAAAATCTTTATTCATTAATTAACGGTAATTGCCTAATTTTAGTTTGTTTTATTCCTTCCTCCTCCTTTTATTACTCTTTCACATTCTCATTCTCATTACACTCCACTCTTTCCTTTGTAAGCTATTCTCCCGCCCCCCCCCCCAAACCCCTAAACTCTGAACGAAATCCCCCTACCGGATAATGAGAAATGCACATAAAGATTCATTTTTGGCATTATTTTTCTTTATCCTTTTTTTTCACTGCGGATAAAAATTACGACGAAATACACGAGAAGAAAATGAAAAACCCTAAGCACTTTCACTTAAATCCAGGGATACAGTGTTGGTTTTCTAGCGTCAAGGTGTCGGGTTCAATCACAAGCGAGAGCGGGGAATAAACGTACTCACATACCCTTGACGCGGAAGGGCTTCCCTCTCCCCTCCAAAGCGGAACAACCCCTGGTGCCTTCAAGCTCACCACCGCGTTGGTTTCATTATCTGGTCAGGGGGATATCCGTCCAGGCCAAGAGACGGATGACGTTCCTTACCTACCTATACTTATATATATCCGAATATTCTTCGAAGACAAGAGGGAGAAAAGCAGCGGGTGATCTCAACGAGACGTAATTAGCTTCTCATTAGCGTCTTTAATGGGATATCGCGCCTCGTTGGTCGCTCGGTTACAATTAACGAAATTTCCGCGCGATTTACAACCAAAAACTGATCAAATAACTATGATAAAATGATTGTTTATGGTTGCCGGCGATTATTTTAGTCACCTAAACTTCCTAATGGCTTCCCGTTAATGATCGCTAATAGCAATGGTCTAAATGGATTTCAGTGGCGTCTCAAAGGGCTTTTCGATAAGGCGAGGCTCGAGGCCGCTCTCAGTGAATCTCGCGGACGTTTCGATCGGAATATCCGGAGTAGTTTGATGAAAGGTGACATTTGTAGGGGAGGAAATACACTTAATTGAAGTAATCTCCCCCGAGTGTGCCTATGACCCTATGTGTTCACGCACATTAAACAAAACAAACGAACCATGTCCACCGTGACGTCTCGTCGCCTTCGGATTATACACTTTTTCTTCTCTCCTTTGTGACCCCAAACACCCAAACGGCCTTTCACGAGGAGAAGTTGGCCGTAGAAAATTCCTGTTCCTCAGTAGGCCTCATGTTTCAGTATGCCTCATGTTTCAGTAGGGATAATGTTTCAGTAGAGTTCATGTTTCAGTAGGCCCTGTGTTTAGGTAGGCTTCATGTTTCAATAGGCCTCATGTTGCCCCCATTTACGCGTTTCTCTGTTCTTTGAGTTCGAGAGAGAGAGGTAATTGAGGCCTCGATCAGGACCACCTTTGTTACCTCTTTAAAAGTGTTTGTTTATTTCACATTTTCACAATTCTAGTGCATTTGAGTTATTTAAGAACTTTGATTAAATGACTCTTAAAAAAGGAATATAGGCGATAAATTTTAATTTTATATTCATTTGAACGTGTCTATGGGTGAGGATTTTGGGTTATGTAAATCCATGTAAATTTGTTCTAAAATGACCTATAAAATAAAAAGGCAAGCATTGGTTCTCAAAATAAACTCAAACCCCCAAATAGGACCTTTAAGGTCCTATTTCGGTCTTTACTCGAGTCAAATAGCCAAAAGTATAGCCATAAAATTCCCAAATGAGCGTCCATAAACTCGAAATTTAAAGGTTAACCTCGACAACCGAGGCATTGCTGCATTGACAATAATTTCCCCAAACAGGAAAATCTCCTGAAGCGAACGACACCGCAGTTGTTCTCCCTAAACACGACTCTTGAGAGCCAAAGGGACATGTATGAGGGAGTTTTGTGTTCGCGTTTCCCAAAAGAACCTCAACCGTCAAATTCTATTTGCAATCCTCTTGGCTAAAAGAACCTCAGCCGTTGATTACACTTTGCACTCCCCTCGGCTAAAATAACCTTAGCTGTTGATCGCTTTTTGCCCTTCCCTGAGCTAAAAAGAACCTCAGTCGCTGATTTCTCTTTGCACTCCCCGCGGCTAAGAAGAACCTCACCCATTGATTGCTCTTTGAACTCCCCTCGGTTAAAAAGAACCTCAGCCGTTGATTGCTCTTTGCACTCCCCTCGGCTAAAATAACCTTAGCTGTTGATCGCTTTTTGCCCTTCCCTGAGCTAAAAAGAACCTCAGTCGCTGATTTCTCTTTGCACTCCCCTCGGCTAAGAAGAACCTCACCCATTGATTGCTCTTTGAACTCCCCTCGGTTAAAAAGAACCTCAGCCGTTGATTGCTCTTTGCACTCCCCTCAACATGGAATCTCGAGCTACTTGGTCAAAATCGCGAGAGGTGACCTCACATGTCGCCAACTCCTCTTTGACCATCGCCTCTCCTTGAAATAATAATAATAACAATAATAATAATAATAATGATAAATAAAAATAATAAACATAAAATAAAATATTAATAATAAATAATAATAATAAAGATAATGATAATAAAATAATAATAATAATAATAATAATAATAATAATAATAATGATAAAATAAAATAATAATGATAAAATAAAATAATAATAATAATAATAAAGTAATCATAATACAATGACAGATACAGAGGAATGTTTTTAAAATCCTGTAGAGAGCGATTATGATGGTTGGATCATGTTGCAGTGGTGGTGGGGTCATGTTGCATTGTAGGTCGGGAATAGAAATGGAGGCAAATCCGTAGAATGCGAGAGGGGAGCAAAACTGTACCGAATAACTCCTTCCAAAAGTTTCCAAAGCAGTAAATGGTCCCGGAACCAAACAAATAAATTAAGTAGGAAGTCAAGGACATGATCCTCCCCACCCGCGATCAATTATTTAATGACAGATTAATTATCAGTTTTTATGATAGAAAAAAACAACAACCATCAAAGGCAAGCTTAAAATTGCCTCCGAAGAAACAAAGGCATAAAATCGAGATCATGGGGTACCATGAAACACGAAACCAGGATTGGATCAAATTCTGATTTTTATAAGTCAAATACAAATACAAGTACTGGTTCAAAAACTACAAATAAAAATACAAATACCCCTATTCCAGATTTCAAAAATCCAAATAATACTCTTGAAATTATACCAAAGACATAAACAGTTACTTTTTTTCACTCAAGTTTACATTTTACATAATTGCATTTTATCACAATTAATGCCCTGAAAGTTTCCAGGTCCAGTTTTGCTCACTCTGGAGTGTAAAAATTGCCTGCCTTGCTAAACACCCTCTTAGATGGTGCCGACTTGCACATCACCCTAGAATATTCTTGGCGAAATGCTTCAAAATTTTGAAGCTTACTGTATCACGCCAGTACCTCAGTGGGTTGACATCGAAAGGCAGAACACCTTCTTCTAGATACGTTTTGCACTCACGCTAGCCTCGTCTTGATTCATGCTCATGGAGACGAAAGGTTCACTCTCTTGAATTACTTTCTTATTCAAGGTCGATTGAGTTGACTCGGAAAGAATAAAGTCCACAATCCTCGAAACCATTTTCTTTTGCATTTCCTTACATGGCATCCATGCCAGCTTAATTAAACCTGGGGTTCATGAGAGCTGCGGCAATGACATCAGTCCTCTCAAGAAATGGATGCAACCTCTTCTTGATAGGAGACTGTAGTGCATTTGCCAAGTTAAAGCAGGAGATCGGTTTACTTTCCGTGAATAGTTTGAGCCTGTGCCCAAGACCAAATGCAACTGGTGCAACGCAAGAAAGTGTAACCATGTTTTCTCCTTCCATTTGCGTCATCGCCTCTTGGAACGGTTCCAAAACTTGTATCACTTCTTTCAGCATTGCTATTTCGATTTCTATCAACTCTTCTACAGTTCGGTTCGATCACAGGAGACGAATAGCTGACTTGACTCTTTCGGTTTTCTTGAGAACTGACTTAAGCATTGTCAGTTGAGAGTTCCATCTAGTAGCGTTGGCAGACTGCAGTGAAACCCCAATATTTTCCAAGAACGGTGCTGCTACAGTAGATCGACGTATTTCAATTATAATGCTACAGCACTTGTGTATCACAGTTGCAATTGCACTGCTTCTGACACAAGGATCATTGAAGGCATCTCGTATGCAGAGTTGTTGTGTGTGTGCAAAGTAACTGGAGTGATCCAGTGGAAGAAGGGAAAGCACCTCTTTCAGATCAATTTCTTCTTTCAAAATATCAAGGTCAGTGGTGTCTACACTTTCACCACTACTTTCATTCCTTACTTCATTTCCATATAATCCTGGTAGACAGACATCAAATGCTCTCACCATAGACGAGGCGTTTCTGCAACCACCTTCCTCATCTCGCGATGTTCACAGCTGTATGTCGCTCTATAAACTGATCGCAATCAATGACGCGCGACTTTAGCTCCAATAATGAGTTGATGAAGTATACAGTAACAGCGAGAAACGATATCATTTTAGTATTCGTCCAGAGGTCCAATGTCAGGTACATACGATTGAGATGTTCGCATTCTGTCATCAATTGCGACTCGATATCTTTCGCTCTCTGCAGAAATAAACTGTTTCTAAATGTGGTTCTGCTTAGAAACACGAACCATGGTTCTGCTATGTCCAGATGAGCTCTAAAAGTCTTATTTTCAATAATACTCAAAGGCAGTTAGTCACATGCGATGGAGTCTCAGAGTTTCTTTACTACAGATCGTTGTTTAAAGTGATTAGCGTAAACTTATTCTCTTTTGAAGGTTTGACTTTGAAGGACGAGGCCATTTTGGTCTTCAGCTCTCAAGATCTCATATTCATCATACTGAACTTTGTAAACTCTTCTGAGGTGGACAATTAGGTTAGATGTTGCCTTCATATATCTGAGTACTAAAACAGAATGTTAAGAAAGAAAAAAACTAAAAATAAAATTAAAACATCCCAGTAAAGAAACAAAAGTATAAAGTGGTTAATAACAAGTCTTAAAAAAATAAGAACAATAACCCCCCCCCCATAAAACATAAAGTGAACTCCCCCCAAAATAACAATAAAATAAAATCATTTGAAGAAAATAATGATAATAAAGTGGTTAAAACTAACACAAACCTAATAGATTAAAAGTACCTTAAAAATATATACAAATATGTATAAAAAGGCAAAAAAAAAGTGATGGAGAAACCTGGTGATTATAAAATTTAACTTGTACTTTAAGTCATTGCCCTTAAAATTAAACTTAATAAAAGAGAAACAGAAAGATAAATCAATGAGTTAACCCAAATGAATATCTCTTTCAATAATTAAACATTCAATTAACACACATAATATTATTATGTGGTGTTATTATTATGATGATAAACCCACCTAACAAGAGAGAGAGAGAGAGAGAGAGAGAGAGAGAGAGAGAGAGAGAGAGAGAGAGAGAGAGAGAGAGAGAGAGAAAGAGAGAGAGAATGTATCCTTTACACAGCACTATTCAAATAAAGACTGAATGAAAGTACGCCCTTCACGCGCCTTATAAAATCTACCGTTTTTGCGCCGAACATTCACGAACGTTCCAGAATGTTCTAGAAAACTCTCACGCGTTCGCGCGACGCGCGCACTCCGCGCGTACCAGATCTAACCGGTTTTATAATATCTCGTAAATCATGGTTCTCTCTGACACTCAGTCTCTTTCTCTCTCTCTCTCTCTCTCTCTCTCTCTCTCTCTCTCTCTCTCTCTCTCTCTGAGTTTGCATATCCGCCTCAAATTTTATTTAAATACAATTCAAATACAAATACAATTGTATTTGATCCACCCCTACACGAAACCAAATACCATTTAACCAGTATGTACAGAGTGCTGGTACTTTCCTCGAATCGTGGACCAGATACCAATAGCCGGATGAAGAAATCAGCAAAAAGATCAGAATGAAAATCGCTGGCAAGCCCGAAGATACCAGATTCCGGTTGGTGTTGGGTTGGAGGTGGTGCCTGTGGTTGGGTCTGGTAGTATTGTGTTCTGTCAGCAGCCAGTGGTCATAAAACCCTGTTTGGTTCTGCCTCACGGGTTTGTGGGTATGAGTGCCCCCATGGACACAGGAATAATCCATCGTCATGGTTCCGGAACAGAGGAGAGAGTGGGTATGTTTTTCTGTGAAGGGGGGAGTGATAACGGTGCTGTGGTTGGCTGAAAGTCATGTTCGTGCTCCCGGGGAACTACCGGCGCCTCGAGGCTGGGAGGTCCAACACCGTACCTAACCAGGTAGCGAGAGCTTCCTACCATTCCACCAATCAACCGGACCAACCAAGTTAACCCGGAAGCGACAAAATCCTCGTGGAACGAAAATAAAAGAGCGACGTGCAACTGTAGTAATACAACCCCATAATTACGAGGTCACCAAACACGGGTATAAGGATGAAGGGGGTCAGTTAGCAACCCGCTCTGTGGCGGCGATTAAGCGGGGCTTAGGGCAAAGTGGAGAGCGTCATTTGTCTCAGACTTGATAAGAAATGGGGCGACAAAAAGACGAGGAAAAATGACGCGCTTCAAATATTTAAGACTCAATGAGTGTGAACTTGATGGGAGGGAGGGGGGATCCTGAAGGGGTCGTCCTGCAAATGTAGTGAAAAATATTCATAAAAATAAGAATAAATAAACAGATGAAACAAAGCCTAATAAATGGCAGGCGGGAAAATGTTAACAGTAAGGGATAAAAACGGGAATTTATTTTACTAACAGAAAAGAGGTTGATTGGAAGTGCGGTGGAATTCAAACATGAATTATTACCATATGGTTGCAACGGATACAGATAACTACACCTCAACAAAGAAGAAGGAGGCAAATCTCTTTCCCCTCCTACCATCGGCTCAGAGCTCAAGTTTGCCATGGTACTCCTGCTATCGGCAGAGTTTTATCTCCCAATCTTCGCCAAGGTCCTCTACTGGCTCTCTTTTACCTATGGAAGCTGTCCAGTCTTTTTTATGTAGTTTCTTATAAGCAAGGCAAGGCATACTGCCCATTTTCCCTATATATATATATATATATATATATATATATATATATATATATATATATATGTGTGTGTGTGTGTGTGTGTGGTAGAAAAGGGTGTAACCCTTACACAAGATCAAATATTTGGTGGGCTGGAACATAATCCTTGTAATAGCAAATACACCTTTACGAGTTGTATGCAGGAGGACAAGATGTACTAGATTTCGTCCTAACATCGAGTCTTTTCGAGTGGCTTGGTGAAAAGAAGATAGACAGCAAATGGTGAAAGAAAGCTGGCAATTAACCACTACACCTTTTAGATTCGGTAAAGAAGAATCATCAATTTATCAATATCGTCATTACTATAAAATAGCAGTTGTTATTTGAGTTAAATAACCGATAAAACGCTAGAAACAACGAGTCCAAGCTTATTAACCAAAGATTTAATACTGGTATGGCTCAGAATTTTTCTCTTATAAAATGACTCAAATTTGGAATGCTTTTTCATCGCAAATCGTTGAAAGCAATTCAGTCAGGTTTAAGAATCCAATTGATAAATTTATTAAAAATATAAAATTATTATAAAGAGTAACATTACTTCTAAAATATATGATAATTTTATCACCTTTTCCCCCTCCCTTGATTTTCTCTCCTCCATTCTTGGACTGCCCTCGAATGGATCTATGGGCTTTGCCGGGCTGTAAATTTAAAACCTGATAATTATAAATTCCCAAAGAAGACGGGGGCAATTAATGGCCAGAGTGCCTAAGAGCCCAAGAGCCCAACCTCAGCCCCCTCACGATGTGATTAAGATTTAAATCTAAATTATCCAATGTGACACTTTGGTCGTCGAGGGAATTCATTAAAATGTTATAGGATATTCTCAAAAGAGGTTCAAGGAACGCGTGACCTTTAATGACCTTGTATCTTGTATCCATGGCGACGGGAGGGACCACTAATTACCTACATCAATCAACTTTAAATCATAATTTATTTTTATTCTCCCATTTTGTCTTCTTACACGCACAAGTGCGAGTCACTTTAAATGACTGGTGTTTGGTAGCGCTCTAGTATCATGATAACCTGCATAAATCCTCGGTACATATGTCTTTGGACTTGGGAGGATCTCCTTTTCTTCTTCTTTCTTCTCAAATATTTGCATTATTCTCTCGTGTACGCAATGGCATTGGAGTGATCAGTTCCCTCGTTTATCCTCCACATTATTATTTGGTTTATAAGCTTGTCAAAGCGCCTGCTACCTCTTATAACCAGACCTGAATGTTTTTTCTCATCGCTACCTTTATCCTTACCAACCTGGAGATGGTCGTGTGTTCATCCTAGATTTTTTTACCTGCCATTCTTTGGAACTAAGCAGCCACATCACTGAGCCTCTCGAGATAGAATTTTAGATTTTATTATCACAAACGATACCTTCGAGGTTAAAGTTTTGGTAGTAGAACACACAGCGACCATAAAACGTACTACTATTGAATATATAATGAGTACCGGTGCTTGGAATGGACTATATTTTATTTTTTTCTAAACTTTAGAAACAAACTTTGACGTCTTATGAGCGAAAATAGGCACAGAAAAAAAGTCAGCAAAACTCCGAGAGCGAGAAAATACCGGTGGATTTCAATGAGTAAATGAGTCGTAGCTGAAAGCAAGCTTGTTATTATAGGTGCGAACCGTTTTTTTTTATAACTACAATGGATAACTAACGCAATTTGGAGTACGAATATCGAAATAAATAGGAAATTAAATAGGGCGAAAAGGCGTATTAGGGGATAAATCAAATTAATTCCTCAAGTGTAATCCTATTTAGTCATTTTCTTTGAAATGCAAGGGACACTAAAGCTATGGGGGATTTTCATTCCCCCAAGACAAGAGGGGTTTAGGTCATTTGAGGAAATTCGGTCGTGAATCGCCATCAATGAAGAGGAGGACGCACTTTGTTTTGAGTCGAGTGGTATTTAACCAAAGAATGTGTGCCATTTCAAGTTCATTTCGAGTCCCTTCCGAGTCCCTCTCAAGCCCATTTCGAGGCCATTAAGAAAGATAGAAAGTGTGTTCAAGTAAGTTAATTTAGTCGTCTATGAACTCAGAAGGTTAGTTTAGATCAATTTTATTGTGAGGGTAGTACCCTTGAGGATTAAACCGAGGCCCTAGCCCTCGGCTGCTTATATATTTTTGATCGACGATCTTTTCTCCGTTTGCTGTTCACGCTTTTTAGTCGTGCGTGACTCTATGTCTCACTATATCGGTCGGTCGGTCGGTCCCCGTTTTGCTTTTTTTGTTTTAGTAATAACATTTTAACTATTCGTCCGATTCTAACAATATTAGAAAGCCATATGTTGTTTTATATTCTCTTTCGAGTGATATAACTATCAAAGTCCTCCCAAGGTTAGCCGGGTAAGTATCTGGCAATTACCTCATAATTGCCAAGGTCCTCCCAAGGTTAGTCCGGGAATTATAGAAAGTTTTGAAAGCCGTAAGGTCATAAATCAGAATAAGCGAGAGAACGCGAATTTGGTCAGCAGACCTTGTTATCATTCCCTTTTCTTTTCTCTTTCTCTTTCTCTTTTTCGCTTCCTCGTCTCTTCTTCTAAACACTTACTAGAACAGGTTTCTGTTACCATGTCGCATCTATTTCCCTTTTACCTTTCGGTCTTATTTAACAAACTGTCGTAGACAGAGGAGTGCTGTGAACGGCTTCTATGTACTCCGCGTGTAGATCATTTGTTATTATCGACCGTTCTTTATTAAGGCATTAATTCATTTGTTTCTGTCAATTTTGGAGATGAATACAAATGAAGATAAAGTTGAAATCAGAGAAAAATACAAATTGTTGCTTTCCTTTGTTACCATTTTGATATTTTTATTTTCATAATGAATTCAAATTGTGGAAACGAATTCTAAAAATCAGTTTTTGCCGTTCGAGAAAGATGGAAAAGTCATAAACAAGGCTCCACTCCATTCTAAATGGGGTTTGTACAGAAAGAGAACAAGTTCCGATGAGTGGTAATGCGTGGAAATACATATTTAGACTAGTCTAAAGAAGAGATTGGTTCGGGGCCTCGGCAACTAAATAGCAAAGGTTCCTATGCAAAGCAAATTAAGAATAGAGTCAAGAGTAATGAAAAATTAGCCAAGAGAAAACTTTGGTGAAAAAAACACTTCGTTTTCTCTCAAATATTCGCTGATTTTCTTTCTAGTAATTCTCTAGTTTCCTTTTTCTCACCTCCACTACGACTAAAAGTTAAGGAGAAATGTAAATTTAATTTGAAACCGAAATTTCCCACCCCAGAAAAAAAACCTACGATAGAATAGTTGGTTCTCCGAATTTGTAAAAATGATTGCCCCTTCAGAAGTCGAGCCCAGAAAGAATGGAGTTATTTTCAGCCCCTCCAAATATTGAACTTAAAACGAGAAAATGAAGATATTCTTGCCTTTCCTTTAAATACGTGATGATCAAATGCAAAAGACCCGGATTGGTTCATCGCTAACCAATATATTCGTCATTCTGGCCTAAAATTAGAAATCCAAAATATTTAAAAGTAGTCCTTAGAATTGAGCCCATCCAAAATTGTCTCCTTTTTCCCTATTACTACATATTGGTTTGCAAGAAAGGCCACCTTTAATTCCACGATCTTTGTTATGTTAAGATGGAATTCTAATTTGCTTGATATATAAATATCCATAAATATGTTTCTCTTTTCATGTAGGGGTCATTTTTCATTGCGGAATTGAGGCAAGTTCCCATAAAGATCCCTTCCTCAACTTTCTCTCAGAGATGCTATGTCAATTTCACATTGTTTTGTAAAATTATGAAATAAAAGACGTTCGTTTCAATTTTGGTCGAGAGAAGAAGGATTATAGTGATAGTGAGGTTAAAGAGAGAAAGGGAAAAATAGAAAAAAATAAAAGGAAGATAGAAAGACTTATTATTAAATGGGAAAAGCAAATGACGAAAACAAATATAGTTCCTGAGCGTTACCAGTGGCTAAAATTTCATCCCTATGAAATCTGAGGAAATGTATTTTACCGAGACGCGCGCTCGTAAAATCTTAAAATTCGGTGCCATTCCCCCAACAATGCGCACGTATACTGACCTTCCGCTGTTTCAAAGAAAGTTATTCAATACTAATTTGAAGGCTTAGCATGCATTTCTCGCTGCGCGATTCTTTAATTCTCTTTCAAAGTGATCATCCTTCATTACACTTTGAATCTGAGGACCAAAGAAATTCCAGCATTGAGTTTAGCACCACTGACTTATTGAAATTCTGTGCAATTGACACAAATGCCGAAAGTTTCGTATTCTTCGCCTTAATAAAATATTGCATCAAACCAAGTTTTATATGAAGAGGTGGAAGCAAAGTTTCACTACAGGTTAAGCAACCACATTATGAGGGAAAGGATGAAAGTATGGATATTTAGTGTTACCTTCTTGCATTTCTAGTAAAGGAGAGTAATTGAAAGTACATAAAAATTAATTTTATATAGAGCACAAGTTGGCTTCCAAGTCACGCACCATTGGGGAAAGTGAAGTTTAGAGTACTTTTTGAATTACTGACTGTTCCTCAGGCTTCTGGATGCTTGGAAACACCCGGGTATCTCCAGATGCCTTTCTTTTGTGACATTATCGTCAAATAAGAATAGACTAATCTGTAGAAAGATAGATTGATTGATCTAATCAGGTGAAATCAGTGAGGGTTCTGCAAGGACCAGTAACGCGTGTTTTGGCGATTAAGTTCACCAGACACGTAAAAGTTGGCCTCTTCAAGGAAAAAGATACTAGTGGCAAAGTCAAGTTCACAGTCCACTTCTGAAAAATCCCACTAGCAAAACTACATTCTCCGATCTCATTCATTCTCGCTCAGTTTCAGAACTAAATTCAACTTTATGATGTGATTAATTAATGCTGCTTTACTGATCTCGATTTCAGAAAATATTCGTCATGCGGATTTGCTTGAACTAAAAGCAAAACGTGCTACTATAGCAGTACGTCTTGTTTGATGCACAACTCCCGTCTGCTTGAATTTGCCAATCATTCGTCGAACGGTGATGTGGGAAATCGGATATTGGCGATTAAACTCGCCTTCGGCCTCTGCTGCTTTGCACACCAACCAGTAGGAAGATTTGAATGTGTTCATTTTTAGCCAACATCGTTATGAGGCTGAATTACAAACACTGCAAAAGTAAAATACAAAATTACCTGGTTTTCTATGCTGGAAGACTTGCGAGTCACTGTATATATATATATATATATGTAATAGATAAACAAAATAAATATAGAAATAGATAGAATATAGCGAATAAAATAATAATAGAATAAATATAAACGGTTCAAATTCAAGAAATAACAGGAAAATGGATCTCGTAATAACAGAATGGATAGAAAAATCTCCTCAATGGAGCATCTTAAAGGGTCATTCTCTCTTACACCTTCTTAAACCTCTTCGTGCTCGATATTTCAACCTTTTAAAAACTTATCCAACACATTTTAATCCACCTCCATACTCCCTGCCTCAAAAAACCTAAACAGGTACCTTCAACTCCTCCGAAACTATTCTACCTAAACAGAATTTCTCAACTCTATCCAAAATCAACACTCTATCTGATCTCTGACCTAAAACAATCAAACTGTCACTCATACATGTTGCTTCACGGACAACCTCTCCTAATTAGCCTTAACCTTACCGTTACTCTACATTTTTAGGTGTCACCCTAGACCCACACATAACAATCATTTTGAAAGACATGCTCAAACTCAACACCCTCAGAACATCTACAAACACCAACTTTTGGCAACACAAAAAAACTCCAGGAAATCCAGACGGTTCACCCCAAACCACTGAATTACACATTCCTAACTGGAGCACCACCAATATTAATTATACGACTGCATAAGAGACAAAGAGTCACTGAAAAAGATTGAATCCGATTGCAACATACTGCATAAAACCACTGCACGATGACGAATCTGACTGTATGATGACGAATTCCAACTGTACGATGACGAGTTCCGATTGTATGAGGACAAATTATGACTGTATGCTGACGGATCTGACTGTATGATGCCGACTTCCGACTGTATGATGACAAATCTGTCCATTTGAATGATGACTCTATTTCGCAGGAGAATATTTGCTGTTTCCAAGGAACGATGCTTTAATTATAGCCTCAATTTCACTCAAATAATTCATCGATCCTTAAAAATTTAAAGATAAAGATTTAATTTACAAGTTATCGCATCGAAAATACAACGTCATTTCCATTGGGCTAATCAATGTTTCTTCTCTCTGGCCTAATTTAATTAATTAAGGTGTTTAATTATTGTTTATAGAAAGAAGAAAATGATTGTAATGAAAAAGAAGTGAATTAGTCATTTTGAAAGACATGCTCAAACTCAACACCCTCAGAACACCTACAAACACCAACTTTTGGCAACACAAAAACACTCCAGGCAATCCCGACGGTTTACCCCAAACCACTGAATTACACATCCCTAACTGGAGCACCACCAATATTAATTATACGACTGCATAAGAGACAAAGAGTGACCAAAAAAGATTGAATCCGATTGCAACATCCTGAGAGTTTTGGAGAATGTGTTGATGAAATGACAGAGGCTCATAAAATATCCCTAGATCCTAGATGTTGAAGGCTTGGAACGTCAAAAACAAGCCAAAAATACTATCCGGGGCGTTACCAGCGGCTAAAATTTCATCCCTATGAGATCTGACGAAATGCATTTTACCGAGACGCGCGCTCGCAAAATCTTAAAATTCGGTGCCATTCGCCCAACAATTTAATAATGTTTTGTATCCAATTTTCGTGTTTTGATGACTCCATCCTAAAAATTTCTACTTCTCAAACCGTGAAATGTCTGGTGATCTCATGACAATCTGTCTGTTACTCCTTGGTTTTTATGTGAATCCTTTTTGTCATTTTCTTTTAATCTATCGTTTGCGATTTCATTTTTATCTTTTCAGTGTTTTACTATAAAAACGGTCTATTTTATGATGTTTAAATTTCCTACAGAAAATTTGACCTATTTTGGAAAAATGAATAATATATATTCTATAAGCTTATTTAAGCAAATATTTAGGTGCTTTAATTATAAAATGGCAACATTTGCCATTTTATTGGTTTGAAAAAAAGGGACTAAAATTCTTTATTGGAAAATAAAATTTATCTTCCCACCCCCGTATTGGATGACGCATTAGGATCGTCTAGCCTAGTTATGTTAGCAGTGCTCTGTTTAACAAGTTCTAACCTCTTCGTTCCTGTCAAAATTTGTTTATTTATTTCCGATAATTTGCTAGCCTAATTCTAGTTAATAGCTTAACTAGCCTACCCTAGTCTTCATTCGTCACTTATGTGAGAGAGGGGGGAGGGGTTGTTAGATCAAAATATTTTGCATAGCAAAAGGATATTTGATTGCGCCAACCCTTTCCTCTTTCTTCATCACTGCGGTTTACACTTAGTCAAAGTCGCATTACCGCCGGGTATCAAAATAAGATATCGGATGGAGGGCAGACTATTCAATCTAAATCGCCTAAAAGTAGAAGCAAAATTAGCTTGATTGCAATTGTAGAGATTCAATACGCAGAAGACAACGCTATCGTGGCCTAAAGCAGAGATGAACTACAAACTTCGATCACAGGCTTTACAGAAGCCTAATAAAAACTAGGTTTAACCGACTATGTCCGTAAAACACAAGTGCTTTACCAACCTTTATTAAACCACTATCCCCCATTCAAGCCAGTGAACGAAGTCCAAGGTGAAGCCTTAGAATGCGTAGACCAATTTGCATATCTCTGTAGTCATCTTTCTAGAAACGTTAACATCGACAGGGAAATAAAATATCGCCTCAGAATGGCGACGACTGCTTTAGGTAAACTTCGCAAAAGGGTGTTCGAAAATCACAACATTTGAGTTGAAACCAGAATTATGGTTTACAGAACAATTGCTATCGTCACACTTCTCTACGCATTGGAGTCTTGGACAACATACTGCAAGCATATCAAAAACCTTGATAGCTTTAATCAAAGAAACTTAAGATCCATTTTGGAAAGGAATTGGCAACAACTTAAAAAAATCTTGAAGGTTGTGTTGGGGGCTGGCTGTCCTAGCATAGAATCTATAATTGTGAAAATACAACCCTGCTATGCTGGCCACGTAGTGAGAATGGGCAACAACCATCTAGCGAAAAAGATCTTCTACTCTGAGCTGTGCTATGGCTACCGAAACGACAGGGCACCAAAAAAGCGTTACAAAGACGGCCTAAAGCTAACCTTAAGAGCTTTTAAATGTTTCCCGACACTTGGGAGAAGGACGCCCAAGATCGAAGTAACTGGCGCTCGCTAGTGAATGAAGAAGTGGCAGTTTTCGAGATTCAGCGAACTAGAGACATCGAGGAGCGTAGAAAACAAAGACTGCAACGACGTCAGAACCCCGGTTCACCTCTCCAGAACTTTAGATGCTCGGTTTACAATCGAGCATGTAGTTCTCACATCGGGCTAATTAGTCACCAACGCGTTCACCGAAGAAGATAGAGACCTTTAAATACTCTTTAGAGTTAGATCTCACTACTTTCGGCACATTCTCGTTGAATCTCCCAATCTGGGTAATCTTCGTGCACGCTACCTGTCCCGGTACCGAGAAGATCGGGGTCGCTATCGCTTGCCCCTTGTACCCAGGATGAGCTCGTACACACTGACATGTGGACTGTATGATCTTTTGGAGGAGACTGGCCTCCTCCACTTTATTTAACTGTTTTTGTTGTTGTGTTTCTTTGTAGGTCGCAAGTTCTTGCGTCGGGGTGAGGTGGGCCTCTCCCCGACGCCGGAGCGTGCTTCCTGCTTGCTGCCATTTTTCTTTTTTTTATTGTTGTTGTTTTCTTTTTGTTTTACATATGGTTATTTTAATGTAGCCTAGTACTGGCCCGTCGTGAGTACGGCGGTTTGTGCCCTAGTAGTCAGTTGCCAGGTGGGCTCCTAAAATTAAAAAAATATATCTCTCTTTCTCTTCTGCTTGTCCTGGTTATTAGCTACATGCGCTTCTTTTTTACTCATTGTAGCGATATTTCTTGCGCTTTGGACACGCAGTGGAGTGTGAAGTCTGAGTAGACCAGTATTGTTCTTATTAGGGCGTTATAAATCATTTTCTTATTACATTCCTTGAAATTCTTGAATTTGTAAAGAGTTCGGACTGTTATTTTCGCTTTCTGGATCTGATATGTGACCTGTTTTTTATACCCAGCAGTGGTAATATTTTAGACTGAGTACATTGCAATCATGATTGTAGCAATATATCCTCTTTCTCACTATTACATCTCACAATTTCCTTGTTCCTATTGTTACTATTTTAAATTTAACATCAAACGATCCTATTGTCCATTTTGCTTCAAAATCAGGGAGTGAGGAGGCATCTATTCCTCATCTGCAATTGGTAGTAAGGTGGTAAATTGGGGGCCACGTTCAATTAATCAACAGTAAATAATTTTGTTTTCAATGTATTTGTACACTAAGGATTAGTTAAATAAGTTAATGATTTGTTGAATTCATCTCGCCCTGTAATCAAATCGTATCAATTACTTGATGTCCAGAAGAAATGCATTTGGGGATATTAAAATCATCACAAGTCACTCTCACGGTTGGACTGACTATGAACTTTTCAAAGAACAGTAAGATTAAGATTAGGTAGGCAGAAGATATAAACATTAATCAATAGGTATGCAGAAGATAGATCAAATAAGATCATTTCTTTAGAACAGGTCTCTAAAATACGTATGTATAATAAGAACGCTTCTGGCTCTCGATGGAAGCATGGATAAGGAAATTCAGCGAGAGAGCGGGAGCCAAGGTTAGCTGCATCTTCAGAAGCGACCGCCTCTATGAATGTGCGCAAATTATTTAATCAATTCACCTTCCCAATTTACTTATGGAACTGAAAGTAGAACACCGAGCATAAATTAATACATGTATAAATGAGGAAAAGCTTAAAAAAAACATGGAAAAATACATTTTATGTCTAGCTCTCAGGAATCATAAAAAAAAACAAATAAATAATAACACAAACTTAAGTGACATACAGTAAAATGGAAAAATTCTGAAGGAGAAATGGATAGTATATGGGTTCGAGAAGATTTCTGTCTCTCTAGTCGTTTGGTGAGCTGTGTAACCGGTGTGATCGTAGTTTCCTCAAGGTGAAAGGAGATCTTTAGCAGGATTCGACGTTCTTTATTCGGCGGGAGGGGTAGACTTGTATTACAAGTTGGGACAAAATTGTTAACTACCTTCAGCTTTTTTTCCTTTTTTAGAGGGAGAAAAGGTACGGCTCGCGGTTACTTCCCGCCTCTATACCCCTCCCACGATCGAGGGGGGGGGGGGCACAGAAGAGGAGGAGGCTGGTGGCCGACTTGCTCCTGGAAAAACTCCCCTCACTTCTGACTCTCAGTTCAAGTGAAGAGATAGTGAAGTGTTTAATGGGAAGTCTGGAACAAGTTTTAGAAGAGGGTTTATAGCTGAGGAAGACGGAAAGTTTTGAGTTAAAATAGGACAGATTGGTGAGGAGGCAGATTGAGCAACCTCGGTAGTTAAAGGTGGAAAGGGTGGAATACCCTTGCCCGAGGGAAAAGGGGGACCTGCTGATTAACGTGGATTCCGAACCACCGTCATGCATTTACTTATCATTCTACTTCCTTTCTCACACTTCTAGCGCCTATGTTCCTCATACAGAAGCGAGAGCACCGCCTAATCTCTGGTCCCTTATTCTCTTCATCTTTCATTCATTTGTTTATTGTAGCATTCATGCCGTTTTGAGTTATCTTAGCTCTGAGCTTTGTTTATGTATTATTATGTTACTTGTTTTTACTTTCCTTACTTAGTTTCACTTTCTCTTGTTGTTATCACCTTTTCGCTATTTCACTTTAGTTTCACTTTGTTCACTTGTTTTACTATTAACTTTGACTTCACTATCATTTTTGTTAAACTTTTTAATATAGTTCACTTATTAACTTTTAGTTCACTTTGTTCGGATTATTTCTGTTTACACTTTTGATCTGTGTTGTCTTCCTAGTCGGTTGTGTCTTCCTATTTAGGTTGTTTAAATTCGGTTGTCGTATTAGGGTATCAATCTGGTGTCTTGGTTGTTTATTTCGTTGGTTGGGTTTGTATATAGTCCGGTAAATATCTTTATGGTTATGCTTGTTCCTTCTCTATTTTTGAATTTCTACTTAAGTAAACATGGGAACCTCCTCGATTCTCAGCTGTTGTCTGCCGCTAAAAAATCGAGTGTTAAAGAGGACTCCAGCTCTGGTGTTAGTCTGCTCTGCAAATATCGGAGATAGATCGTCTATCTTCCTCTATATTTTCTCTGCTCTGTTCCTGATGTTGATGTTGGGCGTTTCTAATCCTGCTTCTTGGTGTAGATCCTGTAGTCTTCTCCTCTCTCTCCTACGTGTGTTAGTGATTAGGTGGAGAGCTTTATTTTGTATTCTCTGGAGTTCTAAATTTTTGGTCCTTGTTTCACCGTTGATAGGGGTTGGCAAGTATAGTGGTACCTCTCTTCCTAGTGCAAGATAGATTTTTATTTTATTTTTCATGCCTAACCCTCTTAGATTGTACAGTAGGTTAAGCATCGGAATCGCCTTGTTCTTCCTCTCCGTTATGTTATTTGTAGCCTCCTTTTGTTATTATGAGTCCTAGCACTTTGCCCTCACTATGATATCTGTAGTTACATCTTTAACTATAATTTCAGCTATTTTGTTCCGGGAGATTGGGATTATTGTAAATTTCCTCCTATTCGTTCTTATCTTCCAATCTTTTTCGTAGTTGTTAATGTTGCTGATTTCTGAAACTGTTGTCCTTGCCTGAAAGCGTACTTTCCTCTACGGAGTGACGACGAGTTGGCTTATGTCGTCCGCGAACTGTATGTTTAGGCAACCAGGCATTATTGGTGGTGGTAGGTCTACTGTGTATATTGAATACAGCGTGGGGCTGAGACAGCCCCTTCCCCTGCGGGAGTCCAACTTCTAATTCAATTTTTGGTCCTGAATAACCATTGATTTTCACATATGTCCTTCTGTCTGTGACATAATCGCAGATAATTCTCTCCAAATTGCTATTCATCTGGAGATTTAAGATCTTATATTGCATTTCTCTGACTCAGACTTTGTCAAAGGCTTTTTCTACATCTCTCAGGAACAGATCGATGCAGTTATTCTCTACTTTGGCCTTTTGCTATTTTCTCTGTTATTATGCCAAGTGCTATTGTGGCTTTTCTGCCTCTTCTGAATCCGAACTGATAATCATTATCATTTTCTTCAAGATATTCTTTTAGTCTTCTGTTAAGGATTTTCTCGAAGACTTTGCCCATGAAGTTCAATAGCGATATTGGCCGGTAACTGCTGAGGTGGTTTAGTGGTTTTCCTGGCTTTGAGACGAATATGATTTCCGCTAGTTTATAGCTATTAGGGAAGTAACCCGTGTTTAAGCACGCGTTAAAAATATTCTTTAATGTTCTGATGATTATGTTAGGTGCCTTGGTAAGATTAATTATGCTTATCCCTAAGGGGCCTGGCGCTTTCTGTTTGAATGATTGAATTACGCCTTTGATCTCTTGTGTTGTTATGTAGGCCCCTGTATCCATAATTTCCTCCCTTTCTCGCTCTACACTTGGTGCTGGAGTGATCTTGTTTATGTTTTCTCGCAAGACTGTGTGGACCATTTCGTCTATCTCTGGATTGAAGTCTTCGTCCTTCTCTGGTGTTATGGAGAACACTGATTTACAGTGATTACGAAAAAGTTCTTCTGTGGTCCTCTCTTCTTGGATCTTTTCTCCCCGTTCATTCTTAATTGTTATTTTTTATCTCTTGGGGGTCTGCCTTTAAGTCTATTTATTAGCCTCGAGTTCTCTTTTGGTCTTCTTTCTTCCTCTATTTTCTCTATTAGACTATCCCATATATGGCTTTGCTGTTCTTCTATGAGATGCCTCAGTTCTTCTCTCCGTCTTCTGATTTCTTCGTATCGCTCTCTATTTGGTCTATAGATAATTATTTGGTCTAGTAATCCTCTTAGTTGCCTATTCTTTCTCTTCATTTCCTCTGTCCATCGATGATGTGAAAGAGTACGGTATTTTGTCTTTAGTATATATCTTTCGTCCGCCTTAATGATCGTTCTTGTTAATCTTGAGTTCTCCTTATTAATATCTTCCAGGTTGGCGTCAATGAGATCCTTTAGGACGAAGTTACTAAGATCTTGTGTGTAACCTGCCCAGTTTGCTCTCTTGTAATATCTTCCTCGCCGATACCGGTATCTGTATCGGGTCTTGATTCACGATCAAATGTGTCCCAACATGCTCACTACATGCAAAGGTAGCTGGTTGCATATGGATGTTGTATGGCATATTGAAGCTACTCAGCACGACGTCTGGTTTCGTAGCTGAATTGCCTGTGACATATGTTGGAAAGTCTAGTCCTAATCTCTTGAAAATGTTTCTTTCCAACATCATTTCTAATTTCGCTCCTCTGTTGTTTTTTGAACGGTATCCGTTTGCACTGCACCTAGCATTGAGGTCTCCCATAAAGATAGTTGGCAAACGTGTGCCGAAGATTTTTAATAGGTTGTGCAGGGGAAGGTAATTTTTCCTTGGTGCTTGATATCCCGTGGTTACTATTATTGGCGTTGATTCCGTTTCAATTTTTACGGCCAAGTATGCCTCATCCAAATTATTAACTTATTTGAGCTTCAGCCCTCTTCTTATTGCTATTGCCGCCCCGTCATGACGTTCGCCTGATGGGTTCGCATTTATGACGGTGTAATCGAACAATTTCATTGTTCTTTTCTTCTGTATTCACTCCGTGTTCTGATATTAATATTATGTCTGGATCGATCTCTCTGAAGTTATTTCCTAATGTCGATGTTTTACCGATCCATCCTTGAGTGTTGATTTGCAGAATGCTGAGCTTTCTTCTCCTTTCTGGTTCCATTGTTTATTAAGTTTGGTCGTTTAGAGATCTCTGGACTTCTGGCGGGTCGATCTCTTGTTGGGTTCTGATTCGTTGCCTTTAAACCTACCATTCTTCATACTTTGAAATGTATAGTGGCAGAGAGTAGCGCAGTCGCCAGGGATAGATTTGAATTTTATCCTCCATTAAGAGTTTTTGTACTTCTTCCTCGTCTTCTTCTCCTGTCTTTCCTTTGAATGCCTATTTGCATTTTCCTTCTTTAATTGCCTTAATGATGTTTTCCTGTTTCTTGCCTCTCTGGAGGGGCGAGCATTTATCGTTGTAGACTTTAAGTTTTATTTTATGTGCTTCCTTGCGTACTATTTTGTTTCCTTCATTACTTTGCACTCACATGTTTGAAATTGCGTGCTCTTCAGTATTATGTTCCTCGTTGCTCGTTGGTGCTGACGATGAAGCGACGTTGATTTTAAAGATTTCAGATGAGGGGGAATTGTCAGGGAACCACATCTTCTTCATTCCATTTTTTTCTAGCATTGTATTGAGTGTCGTAGCGAAGGTGCCCGGTTTTCCAATATTCATCACATGAGCATAGAGTATTCATGTGAGCACTTCTGTTGATGCCCCTTGTGGCACAGTTAGATGGGTATGTGCTCTCTGCATTTGCTTCCCAGTTGCTTCAGCCACTCCTGCGTATGTTGCATTTATTCTAGTTTCTTCTTCGTTTCTCGCTTCTCTTTCCATTCGTTCTATTATTTCCTTTCTTTGGGGGCATGCCATTGTCATAGTTCTATGTGGCCCATGACAGTTCATGCATTTCTTAGTACTTCCTTGCACTGTCTCCATTCGTGGCTCTTCTTTCCGCACTCAGAACATACTGTATCTTTCTCAGAGCAGTCACGCGCCAAGTGGTCCTCCATCTTATAGCAGCGGAAGCACATTTGAATATTAATAGGTTTCTCGCGCTCCATGTTCTCTGGTGGAATTCTCATGTTAAACATGAGCAGTCCTCGTTGGAATATCTTTGCTGCCACATATCTGTTGTTGCACACACAGTTTTAAAGACATGTCTATGGTGGCCAATTTAATTATTTCATTTATTTTTATACCTTCATGATTTTTTTCTATTTCTTCTTTCATTTCCTCTTTGTCATGGAAACCCACCCAAACGTCGACTTTCCTGCATATAATACTTCTGTTTGTAGTTATCTGGGGCGGGATTTTGGACGTTAGTCCTATTCCCTTTAGTGTCTCTATTCCTTCCTGGGACACTAATTTTTCTAGTCCTTACTTGCAATTACCACGTAGCCATTTGGGATATCGATAATTTTGACGGGGCTACATTTACCTGTCAAAATAATGTCTCGTAGAGTTTTCCTTTGTCAGGTTTGATCTCCTGGTCAATTGTCCATAGAGGTACTCGTAGGCATTCACTATACCCTACTTTAAGGGGCTCTGGGCACAGCGGTGTTCGTGTTATGTTGCTTTTAGTCGGTAAAGTAAGTGGGGGTCACAGCGTAGATTAAGGAGGAATTAATTAAGGATGAATTACCCCTTTAGGGTAAGCACCCCGCCCACTGGAACCCGGAGGAATCTCCAATCAGTCAAGAGGGCGCATATATTTCTTCTTTCTTGAAGTTAACTTTAATTGAAAGCGAACCTTTCCTTAAGCGCGCTCACACCTCTCCATTGTAAAAAAGAATTCAAATTCAGCGACAAAATGCTGCTCTATTTATACTTTTTCTACTAAGATTTAAGTTTTGAAAACTGAACCAATCACCGTTAAACATTTTTTAGAACAATTTTGTTTAATTTATTCTCGCGATTATAGGCGTTACGTTAGCTGATTCTCTAACACCAAATTGACCAATCAGCGTCGAGACAAATTTTAAAGGAACTTTATTCTACCAGACATTAGCGTTATGTTGGCTGATTTTTTTCAAACATAAACGGTAACAAAATACCAAATCATATTCACATAAAAACATAGTGCAGATAATGTTCTACCCGATTATACAATTTCATAATCCATACAAAAAGTTTTTCTATGAGGTATATTTTGAATCAATTTACTTTAACAAATTTGATCCATTTTTGAATAACATAATACATACATAACAATCCATGCATTTAATATGGTAACACTTCAGTTTTGGGGCGCACGGTAAGTGGCGCTGTTTATAGGCTACAATTCTGGGCTACAATATATATCTTATGACGTCAGACGGTAGCGTCAGATGTGAACAATTACGGCGTTATATTTTTTTATATATGAGTATATACTGGGGGGCTGCGCCTTCCAGAACCCCCCAATTGATGGAAAACTCAGGATCATCGCAGGGTGGTCGTCCTGCAGTGAAATCTCCCCCACAAGCAGTCCCCTTGAATTTACTGGGGGGGGTTTTCTCTTCCCAACAGCTTTTTACTGGCAGAAAATCCTAACCTAATAGCAAACAATTCTTACTTTTATAGGTTTCTTGATTAGTTTATGCGCCTCTAAATAATCTAAATGTATTTCGCGATTATACAAAATAAAGCCGAATTCGAATAACGAAGAAGAACATGGAGAGTACGAAAACGCCATAACGAAACAAAAACATTTGCAAAACGGGTCCTATTTATAATCTACGACGTTGCCAATAATAAGCTGTTATCGTTCGCAGCAAACAAAAAGTACGAAAATAAAACAAAAAAACAATAAAAGACATAAAGAAACCTTACTGTAGAGGTATAATAAGAAATTAGTATATATATATATGTATATATATATATATATATATATATATATATATATATATATATATATATATATATATATATATATATATATATATATATATTGAGTCTAAGGAAAAAAAATAACTAAAGACATCTGGGTTTAGCTTTGCCCCTGTGAGGTTCTCCGGTAACATAGGAGAACGGGCAAAAGGGTAAGTGATACGAGACTGATTCCTGCCTCAGCTCAAAAGGCAGGCACTTCGAGGGTGTACTTATAAACAACCCAGTCAAAAGTGCAAACTGCCGATCTCGTATTACCCTCTCTCCGAGCCACAAGACGCAAAAGTGCGGGAGACCAACCTGAGGTCCCACCTTGCGAGCCCCCCCGTTCCCCCATCCACCTCCCCACCCACCTCAGCGAGAGTGATTTGGGTATATAACAGGATGACCCGTGTAAACGAGGCTTTTTGTTCGTTCTCACCGAAGAGACAAGACAGTCACCGGTTGACAGAAGATTTTTCTAGTTCGACAAGAAGACTCAAAAATCACCGGTACAAAGTTATTGCAAGTTAAGGAGAATTTGCAGTCCTTGTACAATACCAGATTGTACCAAGGAAGCTCGGCGCCGTTCGAGCCCCAAGATTAGTCAGTATCAACCTATACAGATTGAGGACTCCAAATCTTATTCTATCTGAGTTTGACAACTCCAAACTAGATAGATTTCTCATCCAAAATCGAAATTATATAAGCGAGACCCCAAATCGCTAGAAAAGAATATAAACATATCCCAAGATTAGAAACCTTTTCAAGGTCATAAACGTATGAAAACCAACCCTCCTCATCGGCATCTTTGTTTTGATTCTCTTACGCCAACTCGAAATTCCGTGTGACGTCACTTATCCACCTTTAGGCCGGAGTAACGCCATCTTGGGGAGCAAACTGCAAACTACTCGAGCTACGCCTCTTAGGAACAAAAAACCCCGAAGATATTCTAACTGGAAACTGGTATTAATCTCCAGTACCGTATGTAAGTAAAGAATAATCCTGTTATTTATGTCCCCGTGCATAAAAATTAGCTTATTGGATGTCTGACTAAGGACAAAGCTATTAACTTAAAAATTGTTCCCCCCCGTAAAAATTTTTCTCGGAGCGAGCTGCGAGAGCTCACCCAGTAATCCCATTTTCTTTTTTTAAGTGTATTAGAGCGGTATTTATTGTATGTTATTTAGAGGGATGGTTATGTTCATTAAAGTCTATTTTTCTTTATTAAATGCACTGTTTCAATTATCCCCGAACGAGTTGAAGTGGCAATATTTGATTAAGTCAAGAAAGGAACCCAGTTTATTCATTCACTAGAATAAAAATGAAGTTTAGCACTCTTAGAGCCCGATCCTCAAGCGATCACCGAGGCACAAACCTACGCCTCAATTTAAAGTTATTTAGTTTATTAAAAGTTAATAAAACAAATAAATATATATTAGCTCGGCATTCTACGACACTTACCTAACTTAGAAAAAACTATAAACGAGCAGAGGCGCAGATATTTAGTAAATAGTACAGACTAAAAGTTACAAATCCCCAAAACAACAAAAAAATATAACGCCGTGATTGGTCACATCTGAAGCTACCGTCTGACGTCATAAGAGATATATTGCAGCCCAAAATTGTAGCCTACTAACAGCGCCACCTACCGTGCACCCCGAATCTGAAGTATTGCCTTTAATATAACTAAGCTGTCTAATTTTAATTATAATATAAAATAAGAAGTATGTAGACTTTGTAAACTGAGCTTCCTTCAATTCCTACATATCATTTGTATCTCAAATTTGGATGAAGAGAATTATTATTACATTAACCATTAATTGAGCATGCTAACGCCTCACTTTATTTAATTCTTTTACTAAGTTTCACACATTTTATTCAATCCTTCAATTGCTAGATCTGTGGATCGTACACAAATTTAAAGATTGAATCGTTTCAGTTGAATAATTTCTTCTCCTAAGATTAAGCTCTATTTCTTAACTTGCTCATTTCCAAATTTCGCTATTTCTCTATTTTCTGAACGCCTTTCTCTAAGTAACCTTTTACGTTTTGTTAATTTAATCCATTTATATTTTATAAATTGGGGTAATAATATTGAAAGTAAGGTAATACTTCAGATTCGAGGCGCACGGTAGATGGCGCTGTTAGTCGGCTACAATTTTGGGCTACAGCATATCTCTTATAACGTCAGATGGTAGCGTCAGATGTGACAATCGCTGCGTTATATTTTTTTGTTGTTTTGGGGATTTGTAACTTTTAGTCTATTATTTAGTAAATATCTGCGCTCTGCTCGTTTATAGTTTTTTTTCTAAGTTATGTAAGGTTTCTTGATGTCTTTAATTGTTTTTGTTTTGTTTTCGTATTTTTTGTTTACTGCGAACGATAACAGCTTCTTACTGGCAACATCGTAGCTTATAAATAGGACCCGTTTTGCAAATGTTTTTCTTTCGTTATTGTGTTTTCGTGCTCTCCATGTGCTTCTTTGTTATTCGAATTCGGCTCTACTTTGTATGATCGCGAAAAAACTTTTAGATTATTTAGAGGCGCATAAACTAATCAAGAAACCTATAAAAGTAAGAATTGTTTGTTATTAGGTTAGGTTTTTCTGCCAGTAAAAAACTGTGGGGAGAAACCCCCCCCCAGTAAATTCAAGGGGACTGCTCGTGGGGGAGATATCACGGCAGGGAGACCACCCTGCGATGATCCTGAGTTTCAATCAATTGGGGGGGTCTGGGGGGCGAAGCCCCCCAGTATATACTCATATACAAAAAAATATTACTCCGATATTGTTCACAGCAGACGCTGCCGTCTGACGTCATAAGAGATATGTTGTAGCCCAAAATTGTAGCCGACTAACAGCGCCATCTACCGTGCGCCCCGAATCTCAAGTGTTACCAAAGTATTTTCTATAGACTTTTACACGAATTTCTATATATATTAGCGTAGTATTACATAATTCTAGTGTTTTATTACATTTAGATTTCATTTACAGGTTCCTTGTTAATTGAAAAAGATTTATTTAGTTACCCATACAAACGTAACTTTGTTAATTAAAATTGAGAAATATTTGAGATATTTTTCTGGCATTTAATTTATTAATTATTAAAAGATATTTATATATTACTTTGACAATGTTCTCTGTTTAATTTAGATTAATAATCGTTTCTGTCGGGCACGGTAAATTTGGGAAGGGATAGTCTTGGCTCAGCCAGAATTAGCACGAGATCTCCTCGTTCATTTAAGGAATCTAGGCTGTAGTTCTTAAGCGATTGTTGCAGGTATTTGTTGTGTAGATTACTTACATACTTGCCTGTTTGCCCGCTTGCCCAGATTCTACCAGGTTAGGATCCAAACCTGTTTTTTTTAAAGGCACAACGTCCTATGGACAGAATTTAGTCGTTAACATGGACAGAATTTTGACGCGAACATTAAATGAATATCCTAGCTAATCCATATCCTTTTTGAGGACCCATTACGAAGGAGATTCCTAATACAACCGGAGACAAGCGCCCCTTTGCGAGCACTTCAGATTCCCCTTCAGCGAATATTTTATTTAAGGTTCAACGTCTGAACCGATTATAAAATTTGATACAACTGTACAATGCTCAATTTTGAGTTACTTTTGAGTCATATTCAATTCTATAATGTGGCTTCACCACCACAGGAGTTCGCCCCGAGAACATAGAGTGTGTTTACATATAAATAAATACATCTTTCGTACAAATCTTATAGTAATATACATATATACACAATTTTATCTCAAAGTACTCTGAGGTTCTTAGGAACGAACAAATATTCCAAACTAGTGGTACAAATGATCCTTAGCAAATGTTACCCGTCGACTGGAACGAGTGTAAACACTCACTTCACTACTATTCTCTTGGGTATCTAGAAAGGATTCCACGTGACTGTAATCATTTTCACTATTCTCCATTAATTCTCCCTCATTCCGTTGCTGTACATCTAACATTATAGGTCTATTTACACTTGATTGACTATCTGATGGTCACAAACCATTTTCATATGCTTTATTAACAACAATCGGCAATTTTGGCTGTTTTACCCTGTCTATAGATACCGTATCATGACGGCCATTAGGGAATTCTAATATATACACTTTGGCGTCGCGTTCGACAACACGGAACGGGCCTGTATAAGGCGCCTTCTAGTGGTCTTCAAACGCAACCAGCACGAACCCACACATGCGTGGCGTCACGTAATCCCTTTGATACCGTTTGTGGTGGTTTGATAAGCCGTGGTTCACAGGCGATGAAAACCAACGATAGCTGATAATTCTTTGAAAAGTTAAGATTCAAATTGAACTCCTCTGTCAGTAATCACATATAAGGAAACGCCGAACTTTGATATCCAACCGTCCAAGAAGGTTAAAGCGACCGTTTTAACACTGATGTTTGGAATAGGTAGCGCTTCAATCCACCTTTTTGCTCTGTTTATGCATGGCAGCGGGTACCGGTTGTGAGACGGATATGATTGACCAGGCAGTGTGCACGGTGGTAATGGACCAACAATGTCAATGTGCACCGTTTCAAATCTGGAAGTAGACATGCTAATGGGCAGGATTGTGGACTTGGTGTGGCGATTAACTTTAGCTGCTTTACAGGAGAGGCATTTACGCGTCCAGGAACGTATGTCTGTCTATATTAGGCCAGAAATACCTCGTCTTCACCAATCGAAGTGACGCTTTAATCTCGGGATGTAATGTATTATGTAATTGATTGAAAATTGACGTTATGCAGGCTAAAAAAACAAACGGTCGTGGGTATTTTGATGTTAATTCACACCAAAGTTGGGTATTGCCGGGAAAGAAAAATGCCTTTAATCCAGATTGGAACGATTTCACCTTTTCATCATGTTCCCGTGCCACTGCCAAAGAAAGGAGGTCAAACAAGTCGATTTGGACGGAATTGACATTCCGCGATAGGCACTCAGCAACCACATTGTCCTCATAATGTACGTACGCTATGTCATGAACATATTCAAACTCACCGTCCAATTGCGTCCGTTTTTGCAGGTAGTGGCGAGGAGATAAGGTCACTTTTAGAACTTCGATCATGTGCTTGAAGTGAAGCACAGCAAGATACGCAGCCAGGAGTTTCCTGTCATAAGTAGAGTATGCTCCTGTGTTTTGCTCAACTCGCTGAAGAAGAATGTCACTGACTGGGGAGACCCATCCACCATCTGATGAAGCACATCGCCAACTGCAAATTGAGAGCTGACAGTCATCAATTGGTACGGAGAGTCATTTGGTAATGGGTGGCGTAACTTGATGGAGTTTGCCAGGGCCTCCTTGGTAGCATTAAACGCTTCCCTAGTAGTGTCATTCCAGACAAGCTCTCGAGCCTTAGGTTGAAGTCGTGCGAGTTCAGTTAGAGGAGCGGCAATTGTAGCAAAAGTAGTCATCATCCGTCGGTAATAGCTTAACATGCCCATATATCAACGAAGTCCCTTATATCCTTCGGTAAGAGCATCTCGCTGATTTCCGAGACCTTCCTCACTAGAGGGCATATCTCTGCAGCTGAGACATAATGGCTTAAGAAATCAATCTCGTCCATCATAAACAGGTACTTCTCCATTGAAATTCGCAGGTTGTTCTCTGCCAGTATTTTAAAGACCTGGTCCAAATGTTTCATATGTTCGTCTATATTTTGGGAAAAAATGAAAATGTCATCGATATAGACGAAAACGAATCCCAAGCTACGAATAAAATGATCCATATCGCGTTGGAACGTGCAACTTGAATTCTTCAGACCGAACGGAAGTCTCAAAAATTCCCACGGCCCAAATGGAGTTAAGACAGCAGTTTCATCAATGTACGTTTGATTCATCGGAATTTGGTGATATGCTCGGACTAAATCTAAACGGGAGAAAACTGTTTTGAATTCTCGGCAGGGGATAACGGTCCGGTTTCGTTATGGCGTTCAGTGCACGAAAATCACCCAAACTCTATATTCTCCTGGGGTTTTCTTTTGCACCATGTGAATGGGTGAAGCCCATAGTGACTTCTATTGCCGCACCACACCTTTAAACAGAGACTCGAATGTTGCTTTCGCAATTTGTAATTTCTCCATTGAAAGCAGCCTTGTGTGGGCGAAAGTTGGGGGAGCGCTGCTAGTTTCGATAGTGTGCACAACGGAGTTAGATGGGGAAGAACTAATATCTACACACTTTGGATTATATATGGACTCGTATTTACGCAGTACTTTCCTACAATTTAGCGGGAGATGGGAGAGATGATTGATAATTCATGAAATCACGGGTGCACTCGACTGCTTAACTTTAGTAATGAACCTAGTACGCTTATCGATTGGATACCACGGGCACAATCCACTAGAAGGTAATAATGAGCAAGAAAATCTGCTCTTAATAATGGCAACGTAATATTCGCAACTACGAACATCCATATAAACGAACGTCGCAGACTAGGGATGACTATATTTAGCAGTCACGATGTTAACACTTGAATTACGCATCTCATAATCTTGGACTAGAATGAATAGAATAATGGACACACTCGCACCTGTATCAATTAGAAATTCACTTCTCCTCTCAATAAGTTTGGCAGCGACAGTGAGTAGAGTCGGCAAACCGGTTCTCGCATTTACTGCGGCCTGCCGTTTTCGTGTTCCGAGGGGGCTGGGGAAGATGGTCTAGAGGACTGTTACATCTGATTTTTTTTCATTACGCTTTGGCCATCGATACCACGGTTTACAATACTTAGCATTTGACCCAAAGTATAAATGTGGACGGCACACCACAGATTTTTGGTTATGACGGAAGGGTTGGAATCCTAACGATACACCTTTTGTATTGTTATTATTATTTTGGTACGGCACAAAATTCGAACGATTACCATCAGGGGCACTGAACGCGCACCATTTGTATACTGCACATTATTTACTGGATTGACCTGCCTATCATTCACACATAGAGCACTCATATCGGGAAATGCCGTGGCACCACTTTTAATCGATTCAGAGTTATTTACATTAAAACACTGTGCCCTGTAAAATGGACTTAGTTCGTCAGCCAATTTCCCTAATTGGGCGAGAGTCAAGTCCTTCTGTGTGGAGATGATAGGCGCGATGTTTGGAGGTAAGGACTGGATGAACTTGTGTCTCACCAGGTCCTCACCAACTCCGACTTGCAGTTCCGTCCTCCGTAGCTCTTCCTCCATTGAGTGGCGCTGATGCTATCAACTTCTCAAAGAGTTCAGGCTTAGTCCTCTCAAAAAGTCCGATGACCTCTGATCGTAGAAGACAGTTATTCTGCGACAAAAGTACCGCAGCAGGAAGACGATCGACTGTCTCGAGAGGTAAAGCAGCCAGGATATGGTAAAATTTTGCATCCTTCCGCAGTATCCTCGAAATGTGGAAATGTGTTTCCACAATTTTAAACCATCCCGTGACTGCTGATTCATTGAAGACGAGAGGTTTGATAGTGATTGGATTGCAAGCTCCACTTCTTGATGTGGAAAATGAGCAGCTTGTTGCCCGCTTTGTGAATCCATTTTGTGGTATGATTACACTGCTTGTTCGACGTAATTGGTCACCAGTTATGGGTTCGGGAAGATTTATATCTCTCTAGTTGTTTGTTGGCTGGCTAACTAGTGTGATCGTAGCTTCCTCAAGGTGAAAGGAAATCTTTAACAGGATTCGACGTTCTTTATTCGGCGGGAGGGGTAGACTTGTATTACAAGTTGGAACCTAAAATTGCTAACTGCTTTCTCATGTACTACTAGTGGAAGGTAATATAAATAGTAGTAGAAGATAGATGATAAAAGGGGTAGGAAGGGTTTGCCCTAGTTTAAGGGGCATCGCAGGCATTTGTTTACTTTTGATTTCTGATTTTTCCTTTTTGTTTGTTTTATTCTATGTTATTGTTGGCTTGTTTTCTTTGTCTGTTCTTCTTTGTATTCTTCTATGCATTTGTCTCCTTTGTTTTGTTTATTTAGTCTTCGTGTATTCTTGATATTTCGAGCCTTTGTTAGTGTTCTGATTTGGTGTTTAACCTCGTGTTTTGTCCTGGTTCTTTTTTTTTGTTTTTTCGTTAGTTGTAATTAGAAATGTTGTCTCACATTTGTTGTGTAGTTACTCTATCGTGTTGATGTGTATAGTGATGTAGTGTTTTCCTCGGTGCAGAGTTTAATGCTTGGGAAATGTCGATTTCGGGCGACTTTCTCACTCAATCTGGCAGGAATATTTAAATTGCCACCTGTTCTTCTTAGATCTGGGATGATATCATTAGCCAATGTTGACCAGACCTTTTTGGCCAATTTCCGCGTTGCGACATTAATTGGCTCCAGACGTTGTCTGCGGCGCAGGTTCCTTTGCCGAAGATACTCTCTCCATCTGGTTTTGTTTATGCATAGCAATGCAGAATTTTGCACTTGTTGGAGCTTCCTCATAAAGGTCTCGCTGGCCGCTTAAGTCACTACTGCAGGGTAGATGAACTTAGCCTGGATGAACATCAGGTAGATTTTCATGAACTAAGGTTTAGAAACCTATATAGCTTAGAGATTTATCTCTTCGCCATATCCTGCCTCTCCTTGTAGTGTCTCGAATATCCGTCGTCGAAGATTTTTAGACCTAGGACGACGCCTTCAGTGGAGTATCCGTATCTCCTCCCATCTATTCCGATGGGCCACGTCAACTCGCCGCTCAGTGGGAGGATCTTAAACTTGTCCCTGTTGGTCCGAATTTTCCATCATCTCATATTTTTTAATGTTAGAGAGTTCTGCTATAGTGCTAATCACTTGTGCCCTTGCTTTCTTTACCCTACTGGGGAAGTTCTGTGTGACGTCATCTGCGAACTGCAGATACATCGTTTCCCTGTGTATCAGAGTAGGGAGATCGACGATGAAGACCAGGTAAAGCAGAAGGCGCAGGCAGCTCTCTTGGGGAACGCCCGCTTTGAATTCGAACTCTGGTCCTTTATGTTCTTCGATCATGATACGCGCCCCTCTGTCCATGACAAAGTCACAAAGGATTCTTTCCAAGGCTGAGTCTAGCTAGAGGCCTAGGATCTTGTATTGGAGTCCTTCCAGCCAAACCTTGTCGAAGGCCTTCTGCACATCCCTCAGCACGATGTCTGCATAGTGACCCTTCACTCGGAAATATGCGATCTTTTCTGTTAGGAGCGCCAGGGCCGTTTCTGTGCCCCCTTTTGGACGGAACTTATGTTGTTGCGGGTTGTGTGCTCCTAGCTCGTCGAGTTTGTAGCCTACCGGCTATAATCTTCTCAAAGATCTTGCTGGGTATTTCGAGGAGAGAGATTGGGCGATAGTTAGCCACTTCATCTGGGGGGGTGGTCCCTTTCAGGATGCGTTCATGGTGTTCACCATGCCCTGAATAATTTGTCGTGGAGCATTCACTAGGTTGTTCTTCGTGAGCCCAGACCAGCCGGGTGCCCTTTGTTTAAAGGACCATATGATTTTCATGGTCTCTTCAATGGTGATAGGGGGCCCATGGTTAACCATCTCTCTTTCTCTAGATACTTGCGGGTGTGAGTCGGTCCTATGTATCATCGTTCCGAGGTCTTCGAGCAGCTGGTCTTCAAAGTTCAGGTCGAAATCATCATTCTCCTCAGGTGATATTACAAAAATCTCTTCCCAGTGTATTCTAAATCATTTTCGAGAGATTCTGGATCCTCTATGATGTTGTCGCCTTCTTTTATTTGTGTCATGGGCCTGGGAGGCAATCCCCTAATTTTTCGGATGTTATTCTAAATATTTACAGGATTTCTTTCCCTGTCTAGTCTGCCTATGATATCGTTCCAGATTTCTCTTTGCTTCTCAAGGATAATGTATTTTAGCTCTTCGCTTAGCCGCCTCATTCTGGTTGCCTTTTCCCGGTTTGGGCCTGTCCTACCGAATTCTTCGTAGATCTTCCTGTGTTCCCTGGCGATATCCCTCGTTTCTTGCGCCCACCTAGGTTGTGGAAGCGATCCTGGGGATGCATCGTTTGTCTGCTCCCAGTTAGCTTTTGTGTAGCTTTTTCTAAGTGTGACGGAATTGAGCATTGGCGCAAGCGATATGGTGGTAATGATAGGGATGTGATCGCTCGAGACCACGGGCCTTGGTTCGTTGACGATGTTGAAGAGGAATTCTGGAATCGCCAACACAATATCCAGTTTTGTCGCCGAAAAGTGTGTTAGTAAGTCTGGCCCGATCCTCTGGAGCTTATTTATTTCGAATCGTAGTTCCAGGTTCCTTCCCTTTTAGTCAACGCGCCTGTAGCCAGATGCAGGCATCTGGCGTTTAGGTCTCCCCCTAGCAACGCTAGCCTTCTGTGCTTGAAGAAGGTAAAAAAGTTGTTGATCGGTAGGTATTGGCATTTGTGCGGCTGGTAGGCTGCCGCCACAGTTAGGCCTCCAAGCAGGGATGGGATTTCGACAAACACGAATGATTCGTCTAAGTGCGATAGCATTTTGAATTTTAAGTTTTTCCTGATCGCGATGGCTGCGCCATCAAATCGTTCTTGTATGTGGTTTTTCTGAATTACTGTGTAGTTGTGTATTTTTATCGTGTCCGTGTTCGTGTTGACGCCGTGTTCTGAAATGAGGATGATGCCAGGGTCCGCTTTACGGAAGATTTTACAGTAGAGAATGGTCTTTCTTTTCCATCCATCCTATTTAATGTGAGTATCCTTTAATGTGTTGTTAATGTTTTCCATTATTTTCTTGTTCTTGATTGTGTTTGTTCTTTTGATTTGTCTTACTAACTGTTGTGGACTTTGCTGCTCCGGATCTTTTTGTATTTTACATCATTGAGGGTGATGCAAGAGTCTTTGTGCACTTTCACTTTTCGTTTGTGAAGAGTTTGTCAATATCTGATTCTGTTGTTGATTCTGAGTAGGTCCATTTGTACCTTTTATCCCGAATTCCCTGTTATATCTCCTTAGGGAAGCGTTTTTCTGGGAATGTAGTCGGCTCAGTCATAATTACCTTGATGTCGATCTCCTCTCCATCGTACTTGTAAGTACACCTCGAGGTCTTTGACCTGCTCCTTGAGCTTACGGGGCTCTTTGTAACCTTGGTTTTGACCTCCTCAGCATCAGATTCTGAGGACAATGAACTCGTGAGATTGCTCTCTGCCTACTTGATCATTATTGATGCGTTTTGCTCTTTCTTCTCTTGGTGCCTTTGTGCCTCCAACCTTGGATCTTTCCTGATGGTTTTATTGTGTTCAGTCGTGGCCTCCACTGCTTTCTCACTAACTGTGGATTTTTCATCTGGTGGAAATAGTGTCGCCGGTACCTCTGTTGCACCCTTTGGCAAGAATTGCAGCTGCAAGACGTCTCCCGATGGTGGGTCTCCCGGGAACCAAATTTCCTACATACCGTTTTTCTTCAGCATGGGTTTAAGGGTTTTTGAGATTGTTCATTGTTTTGTGAGATTGTTGACGTGTGCAAATAGAATACACGTAAGAATCTTTGTGGAATTCTTGTTCTCCAGCTTCAGATAAGTTTTTGGCTGTTGTTCGAGAATTCTGGCTGGGGCTGTTTTCGTTGCTTGGGCGTAGGAGGTATTTGCCCTCCTCGTTTTCTCAGCTTTCTTTTCATTATTTTTCCTCTTGATTATCTCTTTTTTCTTGGCACAGGACATGGCCATCGCCCCATGGTTCAGCACGCAGTTTAGGCACCTCTCTGTCTTTGCCGAGCATTCTTGCCATCCGTGGCCTTTTCCGCTGCACCTCGAACATGTTATTAATTGCTCTTTGCACTCTTTTGTGGGGTGGTGTTTCATCTTGAAACAGCGGAAGCATACTTGAATGGGGGTGAACTCTTCCCTCTAATTTTCTCGCCACTGATCTTTCGTTAAAGAGTAGCAGTCCTCTTGTTTTAGCCTTTTGGGCCATTTGTGTCTCACTAAATATTATTTTGAAGACATGTTGGTACTCTGTGTTGCCCCGTTTGTTTCGGAGCTTCACCACCGCAATGACATTTGCCTACGACTGGTTTCTGCCTATCTCTTACAAAATTTCTTCTTTAGTATGTTGCCCTATCCAGCGGTCGAGCTACCTACATATCACACTCCGATGTGCCTGGAACTGAGGCGGGATGGGGGGGTGGGGCTGGGCTGGAGGTTTATCTACTTTAGCACAGTTGTCCTATTTCTTATGTGAGTGTTTCGACGTCTGCCTCCTTTTCGCAGATAGCGACGTAACCGGCTGGAGTATCGATTTGTCTAGGGATAGCCACAGTTAAGGTGCATACACACTGCGCTGATTACACTTGTTAACACGCCATATGACGTGTTAACACGTGTTAGCAAAAAATCTGGAACATGCGTTCTCATAATGAAGTTCACACTGGTCTGATATGTCGCGTAACACGTCAGCTGACGTGTTACGCGACATATCACGTGTTAACACGCATCAGATGAAAATCAAAACTCCCAGATATTCGTCAGAAGGAAATCTGCGTCAGATAGGTGTAGTAGGCGCATATTATTGTATAGTGTTTTAATATTATTGTATGTTTTGAAGTATTCTATAGTGTTTCGATATTATTGTATATTTTGAAATTATTCTAGTGTTTCGATTTTATTCAACGGGTACTATTGTATGGTGATAAATTGATAAAATAAAGTAAAAGTGTTTTCGTTATGGAGGAACAGTTAATAGAATATGTTAGAGGATACGATCACTTATTTAATCCACAAAACAAGGATTATAGGGACCTGAAGGCCAGAAGAGAAGCTTGGGAGGAAATCAGCGAACGAATTGGTATTTCAGGTAAATTAACATTACATTTATTTTATTTATTGAATACAATATATAAAGAATACAGTTCGGTAGCAGTTTCAAATAGCTTTTTAAGCAATAGTATACTAATTTCATTTGCTCGCTTGTTTGTTGAGAATTTACTATTTTTAAAGGTCACAATAATTCACCGTTGAATTCCTTTCTGGTTAATGTGTATTCCTGCCTTTACGAATAGCGTCATACTGCCATGGGCATTTTAAAGCTCCTTCTTGTGTGACAAAACGCTTCTTGAAACTTTCTCGCACATGATTTCTTCTGACTGATTGTAGATCTCCTAATGCCTGAATTTCTGTCTCGGATGCCTGAATACCTTCTTCGAAATTCGTATTCCTGGAAACACGAAGCATGTTGTGAAGGCAGCAGGAAGCCAGTACAATTGAATCAACTGTTTCTGGTTGAACTTCAAGCGGTTTCAGGAAAACCCTCCACCGCCCAGCAAGAATGCCAAAGGCGTTTTTCACAACTCGCCTTGCTCTCGACAACCTATAATTAAAAATCTTTTCTTCATCTCCATTGATTGAATTTTTAGCGATAGGTCGCATAATGTACGTTTTAAGAGGAAACGCTTCATCTGCTACCATGAAAAAGTCACATAGATCACCAGAAGCGTCAAGTTTTTCAGCTTTAGGAAAATTAAGCAGATTTTTGGCACATTTTTTTACCAAAATTAGACCTTTCAAATGTTCCACCATCACTATTCCTTCCAAAAGCTCCTACATCAATCATAATAAATTTATAATTGGCATCTACCAACGCCAGCAAGACAATGGAATGATTTCCTTTATAGTTGTGGTAAGAGGATCCCCCATTGTAAGGGCATCGCATTTGAATGTGTTTACCATCCATTGCTCCTAAGCAATATGGAAACCCCCATATCTCTTCAAAATCTTTCGCAATTTCTTTCCACTTTATTTGTTCTGGCTCTGGAATATGAATAGATTTAAGTGATTCCCAAATAGCTTGGCAACATTCTTTCACTATTTGTCCAGCCGTACTGAAGCCCATTCGAAAGGAGAATCCAAGTGATCTGTATGAATTTCCTGTCGCCAAATACCTGAAAAAGATAAAATAAAAAAATGAAGCTTCCTTTCTTATAACAATAATTATCATAATAATAAAATATGAATATTTTTAATTTCGTTATTAATCATAAAGTTATCTTTTGCAGCTGACGCATGCAAAGACACATGGACAAAACTTCGGAATGCTTATACAAATGCCAGAAAGAGAAGGAACACAAAATCTGGTCAAGCAGCTAAGAATGTTCCTAAGTGGAAATATGAAAACCAAATGTCATTTTTGATCCCAACATTGGAACCACGAAGGTATGTATGATAAATCATTTAAACACACTAATTTCAGTGAAATTTAATCATTTTTTAATGTCCTTTGCTGCAGTGGTTGGAGGAAAGCCCCAAAGTTGAAAACAATTTGTGCTTTTACATACTTTTATTAATTGTTTTTTTTTATTTTTCTATTGTTTCAGTACCCATGGCAATGTGGAACCACTTTGTCTAAGTGTTGATGATGTGTTTAATGCGGTCATCAATGAAACTACTGAAGAGGACTTAAACAGAAGCCAAGTAGACAAAAATGCAGCATCAGAGAAGGGTGCCGATGACAATGGTAATCAAGAAACTACAATTGAAGATCGTACATCAACTCCCAAACCAAAGTATAGGAAAAGGCAGACGGTGGATTCATCCATGAGTGAAATAGTAAACATAATGAAGAACAACAGCCGTATGCGGGCCCAAACTCTTCAACTTTCAGAAGGCCACAAAACGGATAGAGACGAAACGGAAATGTTCTTTTCAAGTATTGCCAGCTCTGTTAAAAAACTTAGTGCCATTGAACAAGCCAGAATAAAGATGGAAATAAGCAATATGGTGTTCAAGGCCCAGATTCGGGAGATGGAGCAGCAAAACCTTTATCAAAACACTGCATCTGGCCCCTTTCATCCACCCGTAGTACCAATCCCATCACCCTCTCCCACATCCTCCATTACATCCTTTGGTGAATCAAACCCCAATTGCTATTCTACCTCGAGTACAGCACCTTCTACCCCTTTACCCAAAATGGAACATTCTACATGTCCTACAGAAATGGCCACACCATATTTTTCTATGTATTATCTTACATATTTATGTGGTTCATGTACCTAATTAGCTGAAAATAAAATTAAGACATCATTGTGCAAGTTTTACTCACCTCAAGCATACAGCAAGTCTCTCTTCTGCTGGTATACATTTCCTTAGTTGAGTGTTGGATTTTGTAATTGCTGGTTTTGTAATGTGTAAAAGGTTGTAGAACTCTTCTTTTGTCATCCTAAAGTACATAACAAAACGATCTTCCTCTGACAGTAGTTGAGGAAATAGGTGATGAAACTCACCTAAACTTTCCCTTTTGGCGTTTATAACATTTGTTTGAGTTTTTTTTCCAGAAGTGACAAGCGCTATAGCTATTGCTACTAACTGCTCCTCTTCTTCATCGAGTTCATTTAACATATTATGATTCATTTTCAATATCTGCAACACAAAATTAGAGGATAAAAAAGAAAGAACGTGCTCACTCCACAAAAAATCAAATCTTTCTGACGTAACATGCATCAGATAAATGAAAACGTTGTTGTGTTATATGATGCAATCTGTTGCTTTGTGTTAACACGTCATATGGCGTGTTAACACGTGTCATCAGCGCAGTGTGTATGCACCTTTAGCCTTCCATAGACCGTTTCGAAGACTTTACCTCGATCCGGCTTTGGCTACCCACCTAGGGTCATCAGGGGGATTCTTGTTGCTTGGTAGGACGTCATTTTTTGGTGTTTGCAGCCCCACTGGAGGAAGGGGGGGTACAAATCCTGCTTTTCCAAGACTTGGTTTTTCATTGGGAGATGTTACACGGCCTCAATGATTGTTGTGTGTGCGTGTTTATTTTACTTTTTGTACAGTTTTGTTTTTCTTGGTAGTGAAGAGAGACCCCCCCACCCTTCTCTTACCTGCCGCCTAGATGGAAAGGGGAGTTGCCTTTTTTTGATAAATGGTAACGATGGATGAGTTGAATCCGGGTAGGATCCTCTCGAGTGGGTGATTGTATGGCGGACCGATTGACAACGCCACCCCCCCAGGGTGTTTTAATCGCGACCGCATCCCAAAATACCATAGAGACGGTTATATGTCCCTCTATTGTCCTGGAAGGGACCCCTGCTGGGATGAGCAGCGGAGGTAGCAGTCCGTCTCTTGTCCGAAATAGTTTCTGTCATTGTTATTCGCTGTGGGATACTCCTCAAACCAGCTTCCTCCAATGCCCCCAATTATAGCCGTGCAATTGCCTGGAATAGTTGGGACGAAACATGAATGACAATTCCCTCTCACATCTGACCGCAGTTTACGTAGGGGTGGTGAGCTGGTGGGCCTAAGCAGCCATCTGCCTAAGTGAGGCCTCTAATAAAAGGAAAAAGGGTGGTTAGTGAATGGTGATGATGATGAGTACGACAACAGTATTGAATTCTCTTTCTTAAGAGCTGGTTTTAAAATCAGAAACCAGATTTTCAGAATCGTTTAGCAAAAGGATTACCTAAAACGTTGCCGCCTTTGCCAGCTAGTGAGATGAGTTTTCCGAGGTACTTCTACCTTTAGCGATAAAATGTTGCTCTATATATACTTCTTCCACTACGACTTAAGTTGTGAAAAATGAAGCAATCAGCGTTAAACAAACTTTTCAGAACAATTTTAGGTTTAATTTATTCTCGCGATCATAGGCGTCACGTTAGCTGATTCTCTAATACCAAATTGACTAATCAGCGTTGAGACGAATTTTAAATGAAAATCTATGTTTAATTTATTCTACCAGACATTAGCTTTACATTGGCTGATTTTTTAAACATAAACGGTACAAAAATAACTAATCATATTCACCTAAAATTACAGTGCAGATAATGCTCTCTTACATAGTCGTTGTGAGGTACAGTCAATTTTTGTGGAAATTTGATCTGAATTTTAAATTCGAATGAGGCGTTTTGTTTTTGTAGACCGCATTGTTATGCGTGACCGGAAGTATTATCAGTGGTGATACGTTCCAAAGTGACTATTTCTCCTTGACTGGCGTCATTGAAGGCTAGGTGAGGAAAAGGAAGTGAGCCTGAAGGTATAATTCTGGTATTGTTTATTAGACAGTTTTTCCACCTTCCCCACATAATTTTTCCTTTATCTTAATGGATCCCTAAACACTCACCTTCACACACAAATACACACGCCCAGAAACTCGGTCCTCCTGAATCTCTTCCTAATTACACCATTGGGTGATATGAAGGAGTGATAAATGAGACCAGGCGCATAGCCTTGAGAATCTTACCTGACCGTCCAAAACCTGACAGGTGTAAGGTTTTCGAAAAGATTAACGCTGAGCTAAATATTGCTCTCGTAGGCCTCATCGAAATCCCCAATGGATATTCGGCTACCTGTGCAAGTGAGATGACCACTGAAGTCCTTACTTCCCCGCGTGCCATGGAAGCTCTACTCAAAATCAACCTCAAGTCACAAACACCACCATAAATACGTTCACACAGGAGCATTATCTGCCACCGTCTCGACCCCTGGGATGGAGAACACTCTACAGACGAAATAACGGAGGAGATTCTTCGGAATTAATCGTGGGCAAAACCGGTGGTAAAATTCTAGGGTTATACCCATGTTTTTAAAGTAGTCTTCACAGAAACAGATATGAAACTGGCCTCCTCATTTTTAATGTCCGTGTCTGCCCCAAGCAGACTGAGCGGGATGATTCGTTTACCTGAAATGTGCTTCCGGTGCTACAGGTACAACGAGCACACCACTGCCACTTGCCCTAACTCAGACATTGTAGTCTGCTCTGTGTGCGCCCAACAAGGTCATTCCCGGCGTGATTGCAACAATACAATCCAGAAATGCCATAAAACTATGGCTATGGTGTCTCTCGTCAAAAAGGAAAAAATCAAAGCAGCAAAAGACAATGGCAAAAAGAGGAAGAGAGGAAAGTTAACGCTACTAACACGAAGTTTGCCAAGGCAGCGGTCGCAGAAAGTAGTGTGGCCCCAAAGCCTACTATACAGCAAATCGAGAACAAAAAATCAAGCAAAATAATCTGTTGCATTTACTATGTACACATTGCCAACCAAACCCGGCCTGGTACCTTCGCGAAGGAGTTGAAAACCATGCTTGTAAAAAACGGCATGGAGGAAATGTGTTTTCCTGAAAACCCTCCATCGAATGAAATCCTTAGAGTAAATCTCCAATCGCAGAAGAGAAGATCGGCCAAAAAGTCTAGGGTCCGAGTAATGCCTTTGAACGGGATCCTTGATTCCAGGCTATGGATGCCCGGCAGAATGCTCCAAACAAAAACACGGAAACACACACAACAGAGAAAACTTAATCAGTTTCACGAGTCGAGCGGGAGAAAGCCCAGGCTGTAAGGCCCAAGAGGGTGGAACATACGCCTCGCCTCAAAAGGCCTTGCAGTCACGTCGACCGAGTAGGTCATCGTCCTCGAAAACTCGGGACCCCATGTACATGTACTACTCGAGGATGATTATCCTCAGGGTATATGCTACCGAAGGGAACCAGTTTCCGGACGAGGCGGGCCCCGATGATATTGTTGATGGCCTAAGGGCTGGAGAGTGCAAATGTGACTACACGACCGAATTACCAGAGGATCTAGTTTAACAGGTTTTTTTTTGCGAGGACTCATCAAATTCTCAACAGACATTTACATTATTCTCTCGGACTCTTAGTATCGAAAGAAAAGATCCAGTAGGGAAAGAACTCCACGAGGTTCCCTCTAGGAGAATAAAACACGCACCTACCAAATACAAATACGCTGCAGTGCAAGCATAGTATCTAAGGTCAGCCGTAAAGCGAAGAAAATCTTACTGAAACAAGACACCAACCCATATTGACATAACGAACCTCAAAATAACAATCCGAATTATGACAAAACCCCCTAATTTGACTAACCGTAGTGACAGGCTCAGACCCAACCGCTACAAAGGCTTGAATGCCAACCAAATTTGACCTAAAAAACTCTAAGTATACATTTATACAATGCCAGTGATACCCTATGACCAGGGATCTTAACAACTAACTTACTATGCTACTCTATACGTTATACCTATCTTTGCTGAAGATATCCTTTCACCAGTGAACAAAATCCTTCAAACTCATACTAAACTTATCTTTACTATCATTTTCAAATCCCTTTCACCACTATATCCTCTCACTTTTCATCCTACTAATCTATATATTTTTTTTGTTTTGTCCAATATCCAATTCTACCCGTTCATTTAAGGAATCTGGGCTGTAGTCCTTGAACTGGACGAAATGTCGACGCAACAAGGACTAAATTTTGTCGCGAATCCATATCCTTTTTGAGGACCCATTACGAAGTAAATTCCTAATACAAGGGGAGACAAGCGCCCCTTAGCGAGCACTTCAGATTCCCCTTCAGCGAATGTTTTATTTAAGGTTCAACGTCTGAACCGATTATCAAGTTTGATACAACTGCAAAATGCTGAATTTTGAGTTACTTTTGAGTCATATTCAATTTTATAATGTGGTTCCAACATTACAAGGACACATTGTTAGAAGAAAGGAAATAAAATCGCAAAGGAAAAGGGAAATCCTAAACTTGACATCTTTCTATATTTAGACAAAGAAACCAAAGTTGGAAAAGTGGTAAGATTAAATTTGTCATTGGCAGGAGTACCATGCTAATTCAAGAGCTGGACCGTGATTAATCGATACTTCTTGGGGAGTTCTTTGCCCACCAATGGCATGAGATACATCGATGATGATGGAAGAATATAATAAAGAATATACATATTTTAATTTTCAGAAAATAAGAACATTCTGTAGTAATAAATATAAAACTTGCAACAAGGAACCCATAAAAGAAGTCATTTTGGATTTATTGCCTCCTCGAGATGCCAGTTCGCACCTAATAAACACATCAGACTTGGCAGACAAGTACAAATGAATCGGAATTCTATCAACTTTGTCCTCGATTATAAGGAGGTAAATCTGAAGTTGGTAACGCAATTAATTTTTTCTCTGGATATAAAAGTTTTCAGCCGATATGTATTGCGGAATTCATTTAATTTATGAGTCTTCCATTCAAAAGAAAACGAAATGCATCTAAAAAGAAAACGAAGATAAATGGAAGACTTTGAGATTTAAGATTTCTTTTCTATTGACAGATGGCAAAATGCTGTGTAATTTAGTGGGTCATTTTTCTCTTTTCTCGACATTGATACTTTTTCTTTGTTTTCGGCCATAAATTTAATGATATATTGTCCTTTAATTTATCTTCTCTTTGTAAAGCGGAAGTTATAGAGCAATAGAGTTTAAGAACTCCTTCGAAATTCTGGTACACACTTCTAAACATACAACGAAAGGATTCTGCAGATTCTGCGTCCCTGTTCATACATCGCTAACTTGTCTTCAATAGTACGAACTAATTAATAAGGAAATGAAAAGAGAAAAAGGGGGAGCATTTTTACATTTTATTTAGTGCGTTAAAGTGGACTCACAAAATGCCACTTGTATGTAATCGTTATCTGTAGATAGCTTATAGTAGGGAAGGGGCACACAGAAAAATAAATAAAATTAGCGATACGAGTTTCGAACGCGCTTCCTACGTTTATTGGAGAGCCGTTAATGAGAGTCCTAAAACACTTAGCCATCCTGAGTAGCAATAAAGACTAATTCAAGCAAAGCATTTAAGCTGCTCGCCTGAACTTCTCGCACCCCCTAAATCTCTTTCGTGATCTGTCCAAATTGGGTGAAAAGTGTTTGGTGTTACGGTGTGACAGAACTAAGTACTATACAACTTGCTGAAGACCATTAATACGACCTAAGTCCGTTAAAGAATAGGTAAGAGCAAGCGGGATGCAGAGTAGCTAGGGCATCTTCTTCCCATTATTGATTTTGGGATAGCAAAAGTGAAGAAGGAGATTGAGTATAAGATTACATAAGTAAATAAAATGTGTGTTAGTAAAAATAAATGATGTCGATGATAGGGATAAGGTTAGTGGTTAGCATGCTTGACCCGCAATCGTTGGGTCAGCAGTTTGAATCTTCGTCCGAATTATTTTTTTTAAAAAAACCTGACAATATTTACTTGGGAGGTTACCTCCCTGACTAGGCATCACAGTGGGGACGGGTAGGTGGAGCTCGTATCCATGGCAGGCATTCCACCTAAGAGAAGGATAACTTTGAGTTATCCATGCCAGGCAGTCCACCTAAGAGAAGGATAACTTTGAGGTATCCATGGCAGGCAGTCCACCTAAAAGAAGGATAAATCTGATTTACCCATGGCAGGCAGTCCACCTAAGAGAAGGATAACTCTGATTTACCCATGGCAGGCAGTCCACCTAAGAGAAGGATAACTCTGATTTACCCGTGGCAGGCAGTTCACCTAAGAGATGGATAACTCTGATTTAACCGTGGCAGGCAGTCCACCTAAGAGATGGATAACTCTGATTTACCCATGGCAGGCAATCAACTTAAGAGAATGATAACTCTGATTTACCCATGGCAGGCAGTCCACCTAAGAGATGGATAACTCTGATTTACCCATGGTAGGCAGTCCACCTAAGAGATGGATAACTCTGATTTACCTATAGCAGACACTCCACCTAAAAGAAGGATAACTCTGATTTACCCATGGCAGGCAGTCCACCTAAGAGAAGGATAACTCTGATTTCCTCAAGGCAGGCAGTCCACCTAAGAGATGGAAAGCTCTGATTTACCCATGGCAGGCAGTCCACCTAAGAGATGATAACTCTGATTTACCCATGGCAGGCAGTCCACCTAAGAGGAGGATAACTCTGATTTTCCTATGGCAGACACTCTACCTAAGAGGAGGATAACTCTGATTTACCCAGGGCAGGCAGTCCACCTAAGAGAAGGATAACTCTGATTTACCTATGGCAGACACTCCACCTTAGAGAAGGATAACTCTGATTTATCCATGGCAGGCAGTCCACCTAAGAGAAGGATATCTCTGATTTACCCATAGCAGGCAGTCCACCTAAGAGAAGGAAGCTCTGATTTACCCATGGCAGGCAGTCCACCTAAGAGAAGGATAACTCTGATTTACCCATGACAGGCAGTCCACTTAAGAGATGGATAACTCTGATTTACCCATGACAGGCAGTCCACCTAAGAGATGGATAACTCTGAGTTACCCATGGCAGGCAGTCCACCTAAGAGAAGGATAACTCTGATTTACCCATGGCAGGGAGCCCACCTAAGAGATGGAAGCTCTGATTTACCCATGGCAGGCAGTCCACCTAAGAGAAGGATAACTCTGATTTACCTATGGCAGATACTCCACCTTAGAGAAGGATAACTCTGATTTATCCATGGCAGGCAGTCCACCTAAGAGAAGGATAAGTCTGATTTACCCATGGCAGGCAGTCCACCTAAGAGAAGGATAACTCCCATTTACCCATGGCAGGCAGTTCACTTAAGAGATGAATAACTCTGATTTACCTATGGCAGACACTCCACCTAAGAGATGGATAACTCTGATTTATCCATGGCAGGCAGTCCACCTAAGAGATGGATAACTCTGATTTATCCATGGCAGGCAGTCCACCTAAGAGAAGGATAACTCTGAGTTACCCATGTCAGGCAGTCCACCTAAGAGATGGATAACTCTGATGTACCCATGGCAGGCAGTCCACCTAAGAGAAGGATAAGTCTGATTTACCCATGGCAGGCAGTCCACCTAAGAGATGGATAACTCTGAGTTACCCATGTCAGGCAGTCCACCTAAGAGATGGATAACTCTGATGTACCCATGGCAGGCAGTCCACCTAAGAGAAGGATAAGTCTGATTTACCCATGGCAGGCAGTCCACCTAAGAGATAGATAACTCTGATTAACCCATGGCAGGCAGTCCACCTAAGAGATGGATAACTCTGAGTTACCCATGGCAGGCAGTCCACCTAAGAGAAGGATAACTCTGATTTACCCATGGCAGGCAGTCCACCTAAGAGAAGGATAACTCTGATTTACCCATGGCAGGCAGTCCAACTAAGAGAAAAATAACTCTGATTCAAAACCCTGAAGCCACAGGCATAATTGCCTCTTCCAGAAGATCCTCTGTGAGTATCTGTGAGTATGTTGGTTAAGAGAATGACTTGGGTGATGATGAGGATGAATTTATGCTTTTTTTTGCCGCATTGTGGAGAAATAAATTGCATCGTAATAACATAAAAACAACCATTAAGAAATCACTCCTTAATGACCAAACGCCAATATATTAATGAATATTTTTCCCTATCCTAAATTTAGCTGCCTGCAAAGGCCTTCCTTTTTCTCCTTTCTCGCCGAGAATCATACCTGGTAACTGTAAGTGGAGCCCCACCGTTTTGTGAATCAGGCCAGTGAGAATTGAAGAATAATTAATAAACTGCATAATCAAATTTTAATTTTGTGAATAACTGATGGATTTATAGTCAAAATGAGACAAGAGTTTTAGAAAGATTGATTTTCTAAGGAATTAAATAACGTTTTAAAATACCTTTGTAAACAGAAAGGATTTCCCATTTTGCGTGAAGAGACGCTTTGCCTAAGTGTCTCCCAACGAAATCAGTTGAACAAAGTTATTTCATTGGGAAGTTGGGGGGGGGGGGTGTATTTAAAAATGACCGCTCTTTCAAGGTAATTGATTTTTGTAGGAACAGTGATTCTCTAATATGCTGAATGTAGAATCACGACGTAAATGGTTCTCTTGTCAACTTGATTAAATTTGCTACTTTTTTTATGTCATCGCTCGATGAATTTCGAACTAAAACTACATTACTTTTTATGATTTAAATTTTTGAAATTACTCATCAAAGTTTGCGTGGAATATATTATTTTAGAGTTTAACATTCAAAATTCCAGTGACTAATTCCCTAAAGACCCCTCCAAATACATCCTTACCTTACCTGCCTCACTTTTCCTAAGACTAGACGTAGATTAAATTTAAGGTTCTTGATTCTATGTATAATAGAATGCTTTAAGTGAAGTAAAAAATGGGGAGCTTTGACATCCTGAGAACGCGGAGGAAATTACCGGAGCTGATGATGGGTCGTTCACGATAGCATGATCGGCGTCCCTCTAACACTCTAAGTCTGGTTTTTGCGACAGAGGACAATAAAGTGACCAATGTGTGTCATAGTTTTAAACCCTTATGGGGTCACTTTATCTCGTATAACTGGATTTAGTCCTCTGAATGAAACCTCTTCACTAATCTCAACAAAGAGACACGAAGCTGCTCGAAATTCGGTGAAGAGTACCACAAAGTGGTTCCACGTGTTAACTATAGGGTTGAAGTGAATCAAACGAGAGGACCTTAATTACTTTTCTTAAGATCATTTGAGTTCGTTACAGTGTCAGGGATTTATATAATTGATAGAATACTTAAATGAATAAGACGAATTAGACCACATATAATATGCGTAATCAAAATGTGATCAATTACTACAGAGTTACTATGAGGAATGGTGAGGAGGCTCGCTAACGGTTATAGAAGGACTGACGGTGAGATATACTCCCCAAATAACAAGCAAGTGCCTGAACCGAAGATTGCGAGGCACGGAAGAAAATCAGAACACAAGACGTCAAAAGATCTAGTGCGTCGTTCCGACGGTAAAAATGTACATGGAGATTAATTCCATTGAACTAAAAGTTTACCTTACTGAGATAATAACAAACATATTTTGCTGTCGTTGTCCATGTGAAAGTCATAGAAAGTACCAAAAAAAAACAGTCTATCATCGAACGAAGTGTGGTAAAACTCAGGCAAACTGAAAATCACTCAAAATGTACCAGTTATAGAGAAAACGTGAAAGCTTCGATTGATCCAGATGCTACGCGTCGCTCGATGAGGATAACAGCAGACTAACGCCAGAAGAAACATTGGACAGTCCGTGCTTGTGCAGGAGGTTTATTTAGGCGGAAGACAGTACGGTATATGAAGCAGCAATTAAATTTTGCTAGAAAAAACTGCCTCCAAGTAACACTTACCAAATGATACTCTATCCTCTCTTGTTAATAAGAATAACAATAGTTTGCTACTAACCGATTCTTCACTGCATTTCAAGGTCGCAGCAAATCACTTGTTTCTTCATTGTCAAAGGACTTCATGTCTAAGCTGCATCTGCATTGCCGGAAAGTTTTACACTAGTGTTTCCATTAAATTCACCGAACTTAAAAAAACAAACATTTAATTTAATCGCGCGGTCTCAAACCGTAACATACTGTGAAGAGAACTACTATCAATATATATGTAATTACAATGTTCTCACAGTGTTGAAAGTGAACCGAATAAATTTAGTGCATTAAAAGCTATTTACTTTCTTAGTAGTAATTCTCCCTGAAATAAAGCCCATCTTTTATGTCACTAAGATATTTCGTATATCTAATTAATAATTTGAAATTATTGTTTTCCGCAATGAAGCCCAAATTCCTTTTTTATTCACGACCTTCCAGAATAAAGAATTATCAAATACAACTCTTCCTAAATTAACACTGATCCGGAGGCGAATCAAAGTTAAAGCAATTAGGTCTTATTGGTATACAGTTTATTGCCGTATTGCCGCAGGTCATGCTTACAAATTAGTCACCAGAACTGAACATAATTGGTGCCCAGAACCAGGCAAAAAACCATGAAGAGTAAATCAATTTGATGTCATGGAAAACACCAATGGTTGTCTTTGTTTCTTGATAACATATAAGGACTGGCGTCCCAGCTGTAGGGCGTGTCTCCCCTATTACCTTCCATAATGAAATAAACGGAGAGAGTAACAGAGGTGTATGGGCCTAGGACGTGATGAGAAGTAGGAATAAGAAGGAGAAAAAAACCTCAAATGATGTATTGAAATTTCATAACAGAAGGGGTTTGTTGCTAGCGGACTGAAGTAAAAGACTTGTTTGGGCGCTATGGTACCCCACCAAAAATACTACGCTTCTCGGTTCCTTATTTTAATTTGCTTTAAAACTTGTACTATCTAAAACGGATGATATCTATGCCCCAATGGCTCTTGGAAAACAGATTTCCAAAAGAATTATATTTTGTGTGGAATAATTGACAAAAGTTTCCTGCTGTCTCAAAGGTTTTGGCGCCACCAACCGATACAAGCTCACTTCTCGCTTCCACTCATTTATGAAAGAAACTAAAGATTCACTATCAGGATAAATAACAAAATATGAATTAAATCTGTTTGCGATTATCATTTATTTACCCTCTATCGAGAACATGAATACCAAAGCTCTGCAACGAGGTATAAAAACCTTGTTAGTGCCATTTTGGGAAATATATTTTGGCCAAGGCATTTGAAAAGCGCGCTCAAATTACAAAAGTGGCGGGAAGAAGTTCTTAGAGTAGGAGTTTGAAACTGAGAAATACGATTCAGAAATTTTAGGGAGGTCGAAGCACGAAGTTGATAGGAGAAGAAAATATGGAGCTTTTGAAGAATATCAGTACTTCAAATGGATAAAACTTGGGCCCATATTGTTCATATCTGTAAATTTGAAATTAATCGATTTAAATAAGTATGGCCTACCTTCTAACGAGTTTAGTGTCACCCATTTTTTCAGGTTATTTACAAATTGCCTCATTTGAATCTTAGCTGTCGCAACTCTATTAATAATAACTTAAAAGATTAAGCTAGAATCAATTATTTACTTCAACTAATGTAAGGCGTATCGAAAAATCCTCAACATAGGAAATTGTGAAAGCTTCGCTCAATTTCATTCACAAAGAATCTGCGTCTATACACTGCAAGTAGAATCCTAGAGGAATAACGATAAAGTTAATTAAATACAATGTAGGCCCCTACCTTCAATACTACTCGTAAGTTTCAGGTGCGATTTGTTTAGTTCGTTTCGATCCCAAAACCAACGAGGGCCTTGACTGAAACAGGAGTGAATTTGAGGACCTTAAATGTATAATCTACTCTTTGGATGTTGCAATAAAAGAGGTTTCGTTTTATTATTCCTATACAAGGCAGAAAAAGGATTAATAATGCGCATTATATCATTTAAATAAAACAATAAAACATGAAATTAAAGCTACGCAAAATTATTCATTGGAAAAAATTTGCCAGACCAGCGGCGGTAGGAATAAGTTAGAAAAGTTATTATTCGAATTAATTTAGAAATTGATTTCACTGATTAGAAATGAGGAAGAGTTTCCGAATGAAAATGATTATATGCGAAATTAGATTTACCGGGAGTGATGTGTAATTTCCATCCGTTGGCAACACTTAATTCTGCGCATGCCTGTTGTCTGGCGTCAGTTCTCAATTCTACCTATCATAGTAGACTCAGTTGTCCTACGTCTGTAAAGGAAGCAATAATATGACTGAATTTAATCATCCAAAATATGGAAAAGGAAAGGCTGGAATGTAAAGGAGTCACACCTGGAGCTCCAAAGCGAAGATTGCCGAAAGCTAGGATCCTAATCTGAAGAAAGTGCAGAAAATCAAGAAAGAATTGGATGATTCAGGCTGTGATTACCAGGGTAGGACACTTCGGATCAAGAAAGGATCAAGAAAGAATTGGATGATTCAGGCTTTGATTACCAGGGTAGGACACTTCGGCAATATATGCTCCAACTTATCTTACCGGAAGGCCTCGGACTCAATATGGTGGGCTAAGTCAAATCCAGGAACAGTTGCTGTTGTCGAGGATCCAAGAGGTGGCCGCTGGAAGGATAAATTGTAATTGGCAAAAGACAAAATTTGCGCCGCCTCCCAAGGCTTCAAAAAACAAAAGGCACAATTATACTTTATTTTACAGGGTGGAAAATATTGATTTCTTTTTGCAGGTGTTTATACTGCATATTAGTAACCAATTTCTCTTTGCAGGTGTTCATACTGCATATTAGTAACCAATTTCTCTTTGCAGGTGTTCATACTGCATATTAGTAACCAATTTCTCGTTGCACGTGTTCATACTGCATATTAGTAACCAATTTCTCTTTGCACGTGTTCATACTGCATATTAGTAACCAATTTCTCTTTGCAGGTGTTCATACTGCATATTAGTAACCAATTTCATTTTTCAGGAGTTCATATTTCATATTAGTAACCAATTTCTTTTTGCAGGTGTTCATACTGCATATTCGTAACTAATTTTTTGTGCAGGTGTTCATACTGCACATTAGTAACCAATTTCTTTTTTCAGGTGTTCATATTGCATATTAGTAACCAATTTCTCTTTGCAGGTGTTCATACTGCATATTAGTAACCAATTTCTCTTTGCAGGTGTTCATACTGCATATTAGTAACCAATTTCTCTTTGCAGGTGTTCATACTGCATATTAGTAACCAATTTATCTTTGCAGGTGTTCATACTGCATATTAGTAACCAATTTCTCTTTGCAGGTGTTCATACTGCATATTAGTAACCAGTTTCTCTTTACAGGTGTTCATACTGCATATTAGTAACCAATTTCTCTTTGCAGAATTTCATACTGCATATTAGTAACCAATTTCTTTACTTAAAAAAAAATCATATAAAATGAACAACGAAAAATATCATAGGTAGCAATTTTTTTGTAAATAGCAGCGCGACCTGTGCGCCTATCGATGTTATTTGTGAGTGCGATACCTGTAAAATGGGTCGCTTAGTTTATGAGATGCCGGGCGAAAACCAGTTTAAAGGAGGAATAACTTGGCGGGTGAACCTGGGTTACCTGTAAAGGGGCGTCGGACGAAGGCGTTTGAGGTCTCACCGTTCAGTTTTCTCTGACTCCTGAAGTTCCTACAGGAATCCGTTTATAGGCTCGCTTCGAATGGTAACTTGGTTCTCACTGGGTTAAAGGAAGGACTCTAGAGGAAAATGGCACCTCGTAGGCTATATTCTTGGCTTAGGTCTACCTTAATTTAGTCGAGTCTTACGCGTCCTTGTTTTAAGTTTCACTCCCTTTAGATAGTTGAGGTTAAGGACTGTCTGATTTAAGGACGAGGAAGGGACTCGTGCCGCCAATAAAATTAATGTGAATCCGGAATTATGAGGGATGAATGTATCCTACTAATAATGTGATGTTACTTCTCCTGGGGCCGGGATCGGGATAGTATGTGGGGGAAATTCCACGTGGAATTCTTTTCCAGCACGGAAGTTCCATGTGCTGGAGAAGATTCTGTTAGGCTTAAATTGGTAAGCCTACCCCCCCCCCTCCTTCCAAAACAAGCGGTAGCCTCGAACCGCGTCCACCACGATTCACCTTTACACGAGCTAGAATAGCCTCGGCAAGAAGATTCGAGGCCATTCGAGAGTAGAGCTGTTTCCCACTCTCCACCCCCTTCCCCGCGGGAAGAGCCTCAGACATATATATTGCTCGTTTCCTATGAAACCGACAAAGAGTTAAGAAGTCTCGCCCGGACCCAAGAGGTTCCCCCCCTAGTTTCCAGTCAGGTGCTAGCAACAAAGCAAAGTGACAGCTGAACTATTTGTGTATCGGAATTAGCCCCAGTGAGTGAGGTAATTCCATTTAACGATCGCTACCGAGTGATTTTTCCGACTTCTTCCATCAACTCCTGTCGAAGCCCTCCTCGTTCGCCCCTCGATTTTGGGTGGGGGGAATATTCTCCCCTGGACCGGACGTTACTCCCCACACCACCTTTTATTTGGAGAACCGTCATCACTTCAAGTTCCCGCTCCGAAGTTTTAGCGCCCTCACCTCACTTGTAGAAGACATCCGTGAAGCCTTACCCCGTCGTCTCACCCGGAATCTTCCGTAAGCCTACCTCTTTCCCCCTTCAGTAACCCATTTGCGTTAATTGCCCCCATTTGAATAGTCTCCTTCCGTAACACATTAATTTTAACTTTATAGTCTGATTCATAACTACAATCCCCTCCGTCCCCCCACCCCACCTCGTTCATCTGATTTAATTTTGCCCGTCAATTCTCTCATTATTTTTATGTAAATAAAATTATATTTTTGTACATGCCTCTTTAAAAAACCTTGAGCTTTGCCATTGCCTATAATTTTCCTGACCTCGTGGCACTCTTTCTCGCTACTCAGCCCGTCTAAACTAGTGGTGTTCCGTCCCTTTTCAGTTCGCCTTTAAGTTATTGGTCCCTCCCCCATAGATATAATATGGTATTGATGTAATATAATGTCATACCACGACACAGTATAAGAAGTGAAGGTGTAAGAGATAGATACAAATCTAGATATACCGTGTTTGGTGTGTGTTTATAAGATGGTTATGATTGACGGGTGATATATGGCGATTATATAGTGAATTGTGCCCGATTGCCTGACAAACGCTTTCGTTTTGTATTTATTTTGCTTTTTATTTTTTTATATTTGAGGTTTGTAATTTAAGCATTCGAGCCTTTGTTCTCAATTGCTCCTATGAGCTCTTTATTTTTTTATTATATTTATTTATTTTTCGCTTTTCTGCACTTTCTAGGGGTTTTGTAGTGCTATATTTATATACTCTTTATATTTCCTTCTTTGTATTTCTCATTACTCTTTAGTGGGTCATTTTTCGTTGATTCTCAATATCAGTGTTTTTTTTGTTCAGTAGGTCAATTTGTGTTATTTATAGATTGGGTTTACATTTAACGTTGTATTCTTCTTACTTCCGTCAAATCTCTTCCTGTATTTTATCTGACGAATTTCATTGTTTTGTAAGACTATTTTGTTTAGTTCTTTCTGGGATAAAGTTTCTTTTTACCCTCAGGTTTTTGGCTCGTTCGTGGAGGAGAGTGTTCTTAGGTTCAAGTCCGGTTCTTCTCTGCAGTTTCTTGGATGATATTCGCTCCTGTCTTCTTTTATTGTCAATGAATCTCGTTGCCCAGTTTTGTACCCTTTGGGCCATTTGTATCTGATTTTGACTCAGCATGTGAGTAGGTATGGTCGGATATAATAATTTAGAACGGACGAGGGTTGTATATAATTTTATTTTATTTTCGTTAGAAAGGTTATGAAATCGTAGCAGCGTTAAAATTGTTGCTTTTGCTTCATTCACCTTTTTTGCCAGTGGGAGACATATCCATTCGTCGTTAGCTTGAGTCCGAGGACTCTCCTCTCCGTGTTGTAACGGTATCCTTCCCCTTCGACTCTAATTGTGGCTGTTTTTCTTCGATTAATTGGAATAATTCTGAATTTGTTTTAATTTTGTTTCTTTTTTCGAAATCGTTTGGGTTTTTGATTTCCCTCGCTGTCCTTTGGGTGATATCTCTTGAGTTTTGTCTATGACTTGAGATAATTTGTGTAATGTCATCCGCTTATTGGATGTACATCACACACTCATCCGTTGGTTGGGGTAGGTCATGGGTATATATGGTATATAAGGTTAGGGAGAGACACCCTCCTTGTGGGACTCCCGCCCGTAGAGCGAATGCTTCACTCATTTGGTCATTTAATTGCAGAATGGCTTTTCTTCCTATCAGGTAGTGGCATAATATTTTGGTTAGGTTGGTCTCCATGTTGAGTGCGCTAATTTTTGCTTGTAAACCGGGGATCCTTACCTTATCTAAAGCTTTGGCAACGTCGCAGAGTATGACATCCACTCTGTTGCCTTGCGCTATTTCGATGGCAAATTTTTCCGTTATTACTGTCAGCGCGGTTTCCGTCCCTCTGTTGCTACTGAACCCGTGTTGTTGTGTGTTATATAGGTTATTTGTTTCAAGGTGTTTTATTAACCCTTTATTGAGGAGCTTGTCAAGGAGTTTCCCGAGAAACTCGAGTAGTGAGATTGGACCGTAGCTTTTGATTTGGTGTTTTGGTTTACTTGATTTCGGCAGGGAGATCACCTTTGCCGTTTTGAAGGCCTGAGGGTAGTATCCAGAATTCAGACAGGCATTGAAAATCCTTAAGATTGCCATGGGGCACCTTGTTTGGTGCATTTGTCAGGGGCGCCTGTCTTATTTATATGAACCTCCATTAAGGGACTTAACTTAGCTATCTTTAATCAGAGTGCGAAGCGGAGCCTCACATGTCAAATTGATTCGTTTTTCCTTTGTTGAGACGCATTTGGTCACATTCGGGCAAAGTTGATTTTGTCGTTTAGCAGGTCCACGTCAACTTTATCTGATCAACCTTGACTCTGTTCCGGCTACCTCGTTATCTTGTATCGAAGCCTTTTGGCTCGTAGCTGTTTCCTCGTGTGTGTATGTTTGTGCATTCGCGTGGGAAACTACAACTATTCGCTTGCCTTCTTATACTCATCTTCCGGTTCAGATGATAGCATGTAGTTCCACAGAAACGAAAAGGTTTCCGACAAATTTCTTGAAGCGTCAAACCAAAGAGTTAGGCCTCTACTAACGTTGTCGAGGAATTTGTTAAACACACATCTTCTGAATATTTCCTCTTCTATAGAATTATCATTTTCATTCATTTCTGTAAAATCAGCACCCGGGCTTTGTTTGTCATGGAATCGCATTCTCTTTCCATGTCTCTTCACATTCAGATTCACCTCAATACCCATGCATGATGAATCGTGTTTTGCTTCATTCCAGATTTTCTTCCAGTTTCCATTAAGATCTTTCATACTTGATATCAACTCGTTGACATTTGTTACTTAAACATCAACTGTAGTATGTCTTGCTTGCAGAAACTTGTTCCAGATGTCAATTGGTAACAACATCTTGAACCAAATTGCTGAATAATTACACAATTAAATGACAAGACATAGTTAATAGTGCATGCGTTTCTGTCCTTGTTTTAGGCTTCAGATTCAATGTTAACAGTTATTCAAGTGCAGCCTGAATGCTGGTAAGGTTTGCTGCTGTCGTAGAATGACTCCCGACGATACCATATATTACACTATTCGTTGAGGGAACTTCCTTAATTATCTTTAGAGTGCGTTTACTGTCTGGCGGCCGATATTATGTATCTTCAAAAATGCTTAAGAAGTGGAACTGAGCTCAGGGATAATAATATTGCTATCATTAATAAAATAGAGTTTTATTAATAATAACTATAAACAAAACACAAAAACGGAAAATATTGACATAAAGAGAATGGAAAGGGTCATGGAGACTCGAGCTAATCCAAGGATTTAAGGGATTAAAAAAAGGTAAAACAAATATAGAGTTAAAGAGATAGGATGGTTCGATAAACAATTTAAAGCACAGGATAGAATGGACAAAAAGGGATCAATACTCAAAAGGTGACGTTTGGCTTACGTAACTTTTCATTAGGGTGCAGTGGAAGGTACTTGAAGGAATATTCGGTCCGCTAGCGAGTTCCAGCCGAAGGGGGGGGGGATAAAAGGATCCTGACGAGGCGTCTTGGAAAGGAGAACCGTTACTCGACGAACGGCTTGAAGAACAATGGCTGTTCTACTTTGTTCTCTTCTGAACAAAGGGGGGAATGAGAACCGTCTCTTGTCTACGGGCTCAAGAACAATGGCTGTTCTAATGTTGTTCTCCTTTGAACAACAGGGGGGGGGATGAGAACCGTTTCTTGGCGAAGGGCTCAAAACGAACAATGGCTGTTCTAATGCTGTTCTCCCTTGAACAACAGGGGGGGGGGAGAGAACCGTTTCTTGGCGAAGGGCTCAAAACGAACAATGGCTGTTCTAATGCTGTTCTCCCTTGAACAACAGGGGGGGGGGGGGGGGAAGAGAACCGTTTCTTGGTGAAGGGCTCAAAACGAACAATGGCTGTTCTAATGCTGTTCTCCTTGAACAACAGGGGGGGATGAGAACCGTTTCTTGGCGAAGGGCTCAAAACGAACAATGGCTGTTCTAATGCTGTTCTCCTTGAACAACAGGGGGGGGATGAGAACCGTTTCTTGGCGAAAAGCTCAAAACGAACATTGCTGTTCTAGGTTGTTCTCTTCTGAACAAAGGGGGGGGGGGGGGTGAGAACCGTCTCTTGTCTACGGGCTCAAGAACAATGGCTGTTCTAATGTTGTTCTCCTTGAACAACAGGGGGGGTGAGAACCGTTTCTTGGCGAAGGGCTCAAAACGAACAATGGCTGTTCTAGGTTGTTCTCTTCTGAACAAAGGGGGGGGGGAATGAGAACCGTCTCTTGTCTACGGGCTCAAGAACAATGGCTGTTCTAATGTTGTTCTCCTTGAACAACAGGGGGGGGGAGTGAGAACCGTTTCTTGGCGAAGGGCTCAAAACGAACAATGGCTGTTCTAATGTTGTTCTCCCTTGAACAACAGGGGGGGGGAGAGAACCGTTTCTTGGCGAAGGGCTCAAAACGAACAATGGCTGTTCTAATGTTGTTCTCCCTTGAACAACAGGGGGGGGGGGAAGAGAACCGTTTCTTGGCGAAGGGCTCAAAACGAACAATGGCTGTTCTAATGCTGTTCTCCTTGAACACAGGGGGGGGAAAGCCTTGGGGACTTGTCGTCGGATAGGCTCGAACCTTTGGCACTCAAGGAATATTGTCCTCCTTCTGGACAAGTGATGGTGAATCTCGAGGTCGAGGTCCCTTGGCGCACAAAGGGAGAGAGGGTCGTGGTGATGTTTCGCGACGAAAATCTGGATCTCCAATCTGATCTTAGTGGTAAAGTTTCCATATAAATAGCCAGGACATCTCCTTGGCGTGGGGGAAAATGGAGTGAAAGCTTGGAGGGAACGCACAGCCGGGCCGGCGAACAATGCCTTATCTGTTCATAAGCCTAACTAGATCTGGCGAGGTCGGCGTATGGGGGTGAACGGGGGGACGATAACCTCCTTGTTTAAACATTGGCATCCGGTAGCTGAGATAAGACTCCAAGCCTCGAATCGAAGATGCACGTGGGCAGCATCGTGGTTTTTAATAATATGGGATAGGAGTTGAAATTAACTCGTTCTATCACACCCTTCCATTCCAGGGGAAGTCGTCACTTGGAAAAAAAAAAGAGAGAAGGGACAACGATAGAGCTCCGTTGTAGGGAACTCGTTTTCTTATACCAACCGTACCTTCCTGCACCTAACTAGTATTACCTCAATACATATGATCATTTTGATCTTTAGATTACAGGGGAAAATAACCTTTAATACAACTTAATCAGAGAAAAAAAAAGGGACCTGGAACAATGAAATGATATAAACTTAGTACATACGGGACAAAATAATTTATACGTAAATTAATAAGAACAAATATATGTATATACATACAAAAAATTAGACATTGAGCGTTACAAAATTCAGACATATACATTAATTAATTATATTACAAAAGAATCTTAAATTAAGTCATACAAGACGGTATATACCTACATGGAGATACTAATCCTATGAATACAATTATTCTACGCTATTCGGTAACGCATTCCTACTGAGTGCGTAAGCGACCTGGTTATCGGAACCTTTTATCTAATTTATTTTAAACTGATACTCTTGCAAGAGTAAACTCCAGCGCATGATGCGGCCGTTTGAGTGTCTCAAATTTCTAATATAGGCTAACGGACGGTGGTCGGTTCCTATTTGAAATTCTTTACATATCAAGTACAGCTTGAATTTGTCTATGACCCAGATAATTGATAGAGCTATCTTTTCTCTAGTGGCATATCTCTTTCCGCGTGGTAATAATTGACGACTAGCATATGCAACTGGATGACTCGTTCTGTCATCCACGTATTGAAGGAGTACACCTCCAATGCCCTCGTTGATCACGTCGGTCTTAACCCCAAAGGATTTTTCCGGGTTGGGCAACTTAAAAATGGGGGCAGAAATGAACTTACTTTTGAGCTGATTAAAATGGGAAACAGCGACATCATTCCAACGTAAACGATCGGAGAAATTCTTTTCCTGAAGGGGGCATAGGGGGGCCGAAATTGCAGCGAAATTCGGAACAAATCGCTGATAGGGAGAAGCTGATCCTAGGATTGATCTTAATAGCTTCTTTGTAATCGGGAGGGGCATGTCGGCGATTGCCTTAATCTTGTTCTCGTGGGGGCCTAACTTGTTTTGTCCTATTTTGAAACCCAAATATTTGATGGTTTCGTGAGCAAAATGGCATTTGCTGGGGCCAATGGTGAGGCCATTTTCACGCAGTTGCTCGAAAAGAGCTAATAGGGCGGGTAAATGGTGACTCCATTTAATTAGTTCTTGTAGCTGGCTCTTCGGACGTGGTGTCAGCTGCGCGTCACTATCCAGGTCAGAGGGTTCTAAAGACTCGCCTGGTAGGGAAGGAAGAGGGTAATCGGCATCAGGTTGGATGCACACTGTCTCGATTACATTAAGGGACTCCGCGGGGCAATCCTCTTCAAGCGCCGATGCTTCGTCCAGTTCTACGAAGGTATCTCCATGGGCGCGTTGGGGGTTCTTTTTTTCTTGGGGTCCAGGGACAGTCTCCGTGTCCTTGTCTTGGGCCTTATCACCTAAGGGTGTTAGTGATTCACACTCCTTATTTTCCGTCCTAAAGTCCTGGTTAGGGGTCTCCGAGAAATCGGACGGTATCGGGGTTCTGATGGGGACGGGCTCCTGGGCTTCTTTCTTATCTCGGCCTTGAGGAAGGGCGGCCTGAAACACAGGGTCGAAACTTACTTGGGGGCTCTGTCCTATAAGTACGGAACAGAATTTTATGGGTGCTACAATGACTTCAGCCCAGCCACTATAATATTGACACTGCAGGTAACATCTAGCGACGGGGAATCGGTTCGCCCGCCCAAGTTGGTCATGTACCACCGCAAATTTTTCGTGGTTAGAGGCCACTGGGAGGAGTTCGTCGGACACGATGAAACACGTACATCCTGTGTCCCTGACGAGAGTCGATACTCGACAGCTGTCCACGCTGCCCTCCTCATATTTCAAAGTTCCCGATGAACTTTTACCAAAAACAAAATTTACCTGGTGGCCTGACGGAGGGGGAGAAGTTTCTGCTTGGGTCTGCACCACCGGGGGAGCCGGGGTTGCATTAATCTGGTGAACTTGGTGGGCTGGTCCGCTTTTAAGCCTAGAATTTTTGGGGCAATTCCAGCTCATGTGGTTTTCTACACCACAGGTGAAGCATATTATTGGTCGCTTCGGAAAGAGAGATGGAGGAGAAGTCTTAACGGGAGGTTTGGAGTCCCGTTGTTGGTTTTGGGGAAAGAAGTTTTGGGTTTTACGGGGCTCGGAAACTTTGTCAGCTTTCCTGGGAAGATGCGCGAATCCGTCCTTCTTTCTTCTCGTTGAAATTCTTGTTCTCGTTCTTCTCGTTGTATTTTTCCTTCTCGTTCTTCTCGTTGGATTACTCTTCCCCGTTCCTCTCTTTCTCTTTCTTTTTCTACCTTTTTTCTTTGAACTTCTGCTTTAATCCGAGCTAATTCAATCTGAAGCTCAGCTTGTCTTATCCGTTCCTCTCTTTCTCTTTCTTTTTCTCGTTCCTCTTGTCGGATTACTCTTTCTTTTTCTTCTCGTTGTATTTCTCTTTCTTCCTTTTTTCTTTGTTTTTCTCTTTCTTCCTCTTTTCTTTGCTCCTCTTGAATGTACTCAATTAGTTCTTTTCCGGAAAGTCCACAGGACTCTCCTTGCGCTTTAAAGATTTCAAACTGAGTCATCTTTGCACTTGGGGGCACACTAGTCAACCAACTAAAATTCCTTGCAACAAGAATTATGCCTCTATAGAATTAGCCTACCTAAATATGGGCACTGACCTATTCGTACTTGGTTTCTCAATCTAAATAACCACTGACTAAAATCACAAAAAAACACAAACAAATTATTATAACCGTTCCTTGAGCTACTCCAGCTTCTTAAGTTTCAAAAAAAAGGGGATAGCAATCGTTAAAACAAAAGGGAACTACTATATTCTATTATTATAACGAATAACACTATGCTTTACTCGACTGAGACCAGTGTTTGCAAAGATATAGCGTTAAACCTTACACACCTGATACCAAATTTAAATAGTATATATATATATGTCGTAGAATGACTCCCGACGATACCATATATTACACTATTCGTTGAGGGAACTTCCTTAATTATCTTTAGAGTGCGTTTACTGTCTGGCGGCCGATATTATGTATCTTCAAAATGCTTAAGAAGTGGAACTGAGCTCAGGGATAATAATATTGCTATCATTAATAAAATAGAGTTTTATTAATAATAACTATAAACAAAACACAAAAACGGAAAATATTGACATAAACAGAATGGAAAGGGTCGTGGAGACTCGGGCTAATCCAAGGATTTAAGGGATTAAAAAAAGGTAAAACAAATATAGAGTTAAAGAGATAGGATGGTTCGATAAACAATTTAAAGCACAGGATAGAATGGACAAAAAGGGATCAATACTCAAAAGGTGACGTTTGGCTTACGTAACTTTTCATTAGGGTGCAGTGGAAGGTACTTGAAGGAATATTCGGTCCGCTGGCGAGTTCCAGCCGAAGGGGGGGATAAAAGGATCCTGACGAGGCGTCTTGGAAAGGAGAACCGTTACTCGACGAACGGCTTGAAGAACAATGGCTGTTCTACTTTGTTCTCTTCTGAACAAAGGGGGGAATGAGAACCGTCTCTTGTCTACGGGCTCAAGAACAATGGCTGTTCTAATGTTGTTCTCCTTTGAACAACAGGGGGGGGATGAGAACCGTTTCTTGGCGAAGGGCTCAAAACGAACAATGGCTGTTCTAATGCTGTTCTCCCTTGAACAACAGGGGGGGGGGAAGAGAACCGTTTCTTGGCGAAGGGCTCAAAACGAACAATGGCTGTTCTAATGCTGTTCTCCCTTGAACAACAGGGGGGGATGAGAACCGTTTCTTGGCGAAGGGCTCAAAACGAACAATGGCTGTTCTAATGCTGTTCTCCTTGAACAACAGGGGGGGATGAGAACCGTTTCTTGGCGAAGGGCTCAAAACGAACAATGGCTGTTCTAATGCTGTTCTCCTTGAACAACAGGGGGGGATGAGAACCGTTTCTTGGCGAAGGGCTCAAAACGAACAATGGCTGTTCTAATGCTGTTCTCCTTGAACAACAGGGGGGGGGGGATGAGAACCGTTTCTTGGCGAAGGGCTCAAAACAAACAATGGCTGTTCTAATGCTGTTCTCCTTGAACAACAGGGGGGGGGGAAGCCTTGGCTCGAACCTTTGGCACTCAAGGAATATTGTCCTCCTTCTGGACAAGTGATGGTGAATCTCGAGGTCGAGGTCCCTTGGCGCACAAAGGGAGAGAGGGTCGTGGTGATGTTTTGCGACGAAAATCTGGATCTCCAATCTGATCTTAGTGGTAAAGTTTCCATATAAATAGCCAGGACATCTCCTTGGCGTGGGGGAAAATGGAGTGAAAGCTTGGAGGGAACGCACAGCCGGGGCGGCGAACAATGCCTTATCTGTTCATAAGCCTAACTCGATCTGGCGAGGTCGGCGTATGGGAGTGAACGGGGGGACGATAACCTCCTTGTTTAAACATTGGCATCCGGTAGCTGAGATAAGACTCCAAGCCTCAAATCGAAGATGCACGTGGGCAGCATCGTGGTTTTTAATAATATGGGATAGGAGTTGAAATTAACTCGTTCTATCTCAGCTGCAAATGGTTTTACATAATCTATTCTCAAGACCATCTTGTATCGGACTTGCTGTGAAGATCCTGATTTACTGTCTTGTTCAGGAGAATCTTCCACGTCGTTTACTGGAGCTGAAGAGAGTGTATGTCCTTTGAATTGTTGCGATAAAGGTGATGGCTTCAGAGTAACATTCAGCAGAATCTGCTTCACATAAATTTAAAGTATGACATCCACATGGTGAAAAGAGTGCCGATTTCCGCAGCGTCAATCACTCTCCTTCTTAGGCATCTTCTTATTTTGCATTGTACCAAAATATTATTATCAAAATCGCGAGATGAAGGGCAAGTTTAATTACACTCTCGTTCCGAGGTAAACTAAGAATACTATTTGCACTAGAAGTTATACTATTTGCACTAGAAGTTACTCCCTGCAATAAATATAGGAAAAAGGTTTATCACTGTAACATTTGATCTGTGCTCTGTATACTTACGGAAACAAGGACCCATCTCGGCACTTGGGCCCCAGGTACGATGTACTGGCTGTAACTTCCTCTCGGTGGGCTTGGTAGCAGCAATCTGCACTATGCTAGACACGCTGGAGAACCCAAATATTGGCTCTTAGACAACTTTTTTGACCACATCACTCCGAACATTTGTCATCCGAACTCCCCAGAAAGCAACTCTCTCGTCTATTATGTGCGTGGCGTGGTTGATAGCGAGACTAACCAGTCCCCGTGCACTACCAAGGTGCAGCTTAGCTCCAGGATAAATAATTTTCACTCAGGTTATCCGTCTTTAACGCCAGCAGCAGATCACAGCGTCACTTGACGCCGTTGTTGATGCTGACGGCGATTTCACTGAATAAAACGAATTTTAGATTCCTTCAATTCTTTAGCATGTAATATATTTTATTTTATGTTGAAGTTAGGCGACAATTTACGCAGCGCACCCTGTATTAGGAGTAAAGTGAGTCTAGAATTATATCCAAATAATAAACAAATAGAATTCTCTCTTAAAACAGCTGCATTATGGGAATATATGGAATCGAAATAACATATGAGAAGAAAATATGAAAAATTTCTATGTACATAATTGACTATTTTACTGTTAAGATATTATTGGCAGCTTTAAATAGAAGGAATACAGTTTTTAATATACAATATATATATATATATATATATATATATATATATATATATATATATATATATATATATATATATATATATATATATATATATAGATACAGGGTGTCCACAAAGTCTGGGTACAGAAAAATTTTAATATTTTATTTATTTATAATAATTATAATAAATTATTATAAATAAATAAAATAAAATATTAAAATTCTTCTGTACCCAGACTTTGTGGACACCCTGTATATATATATATATATATATATATGAGAGAGAGAGAGAGAGTGTAACAAGGAGTAACAGGGAAAGTAAGTACCCTAGGACACCTTACGGTCCATTCAAAGAGGGTACCTTTGGACTAGCAATCGAGTAGGCACATGGCTGCTCAATTGTTTTGCGTCGCTGAACGGCCGCTTGTCAAGACTTTGTCTAGTCTTGACTTGAACTGGTCAACAGATTTTTGGTATTAAATTGATTGAATTTAGTTTCTTTTTAATCGTCCAGGTCAATTTTTCATCAAAATGTGCAATGCCGCTCATTTGGGGTGGAGTCTTTCAGTCTTCTTAACTGTAAGATGTTGATGTGGGTTAAATTTACGAAACCAGTTTGGTACAGATTGAAACTTGAGAGCATGAATATGAACCTATTTGCCTGGTGGTTGGTAGTGGGTACCGAAAATTATTAAGAACTAATTCTTTTTAAACAAGGTGTAAGGAAAGAGCAATTAAAATATATTGTGGCACTGAATTATCCTGCCTTGGGGACATATCCTGCATCATCTTTTACTGTAATGTTTGTTGTCTTTGAATTGTTTTGACCGACTTTTTAATATTGATATTTTCTCCTTTCTCTCACCAGTGACCTTTTAAAGAAGACAACGAGGAAATAATTAGCTGGTACTTTAACGATCAAGGGAAAAGTTATTATAAGTAAATTACAATTTCATAGAAATTCATAAAAGTTCAATAAAAGCAACAGAGTAGCGTAATTTAGAAATAGCAAACGACGTGAGGAACGAGCGAAGAAGAAAGAAATCTCAGATTTCTACACGAAGAGAGTATAAATAACGATGGAAATTTCTAAAGTAATTTTTACAGTCAAATGTTAAGTTTGCCACACATCAATTTCAACTGATTCACCAACATTTTACATAAAAATCAATTTCTATTATTCGATCGATAGATCGACGCAATTAGTCCCGTTGGTAGAGGGAAATTTTGCAAAGCCAAGATATTTGTTAACATATTTAAGCTTTCTCTTCCTAGATATACGGGATGGTTGCCTGGCAGGGGGGCGCTGGTCAACGAGAAAGTGTTGGAGGGGGTTCGTTTAGCGTCCCACGACGCCGTTTTGATGCATCTTAGTGTCATTTGACTCAAATTGGGTTCGTTAAGAAGTGGAATGCAGAGTCACGAAGGCTTAGCGATGGATAAAGGTCGTCACTTTCGTGGCGTCGGCGTAAACTAGTCGGGTAAGAAGCAGTGGATAAAACACCCTGAATTAAAGAAGAAAAGTATTTATGGAATTTCTACCAATGATCCTTCCTATGTAAGATACAAGTCTGTCTGTTACAAGAGTACAACTGAAGCATTATACCGCATCAGTGTTCAAATCTGTACTCCTTTAACCGTTTGTTATTGTACTAATTTGTTTATAGAGGGTCCTAATTGGTTCCATCGTCGATCTTCTTGAAACCTTCATCCCTGATCATTTCCCGCTTTTCGGTCTTGCCTTAAATGAGGTACCGAACGGTGGCCATTTCCGGAGAGTTGGGTGCTCTCCCATTACTTAGTGCAATCTGTTGTGTCTTGGAAATTCAGTACCATCTAGATATTTCACTTTCACTCTGTCCAACCCCCTTCCCTTTATATTTGTGAAGTCATTAAGGGTTTCGCTCTATTTTCTTAATTATAATGGGAGAAGCAAAGGAAGATAGATGGAAGAAGCAAACGAAGATAGATGTAAGAAGCAAAGAAAGATAAATGGAACCATACAAAATGCTCTTTTCTGAGGCTTTTCGTAATCTCCTCCATCATTTAGGTGTGGTGGGAAGGAAGCGAGGAAGAGAAACGCCTAAGCTCCTTCCACGCTTCTGCCTCGAGAAGTTGAGACGTCTTTCATTATTTACTTAAAGTCGCTTTGCAATTGAAATCTATTTGGTGGCTCGTCTATCTTCTAAAGTAGCTTCCACATCCATCTTCGTTGTTTGTCGTCGCTTTTTTATAAAGCGTTTAAGTTATTGTAATCTCTTGTATACAATTACCTTTCACAAAGTTGAGCATACAGTGAAGTTTTAAGCGAGTGATTTATGCAAAAGTTTGTAATTAAGAAGAAATAAAGTAAAGAATGTTTTTTATCGTTTATAAGCTAATTTAGGCAATTTTTATCTTTAATTCTTATGTTAGGAGTTATTTCCGATTGTTAAAATAACTAAGTTTCTACAAATTCAATTTTAAATTATTTGATAGTCTCGAATTTTCTCTCTCATATTTAAGCCACTTGAATGTTGTTAAATCTACTTCATGTTTGAGAGTTTCTGTTAACTATATAATGTTACAATGGGAATCGATGCTTCTTTTGGGACTTAGTTGTTAGTAAAGAGCAGATAATAATCGAAATTAGTGTTAACGTTCTATAAAAGAATATGATATGACTTGATTTGGCAGTACCCTGGATGTAGTTTATACCATAGTAAGTGATTGATGGTTTTTCACTTTGTTGACGTGCAGAAATGTCAAGGGTACTAGGGAATAATGTTATCTAAATATTGTATTATGTTACAAATATATCATCCATTCATTACGTCCTATTCCACTTTTCATCCATATACAAGTAAACACGACGTGAAATAAAAAATAACATGGTAAAATATCATTATTTGCGTACTTCTATTATGCGAAATATCTTAGGTTCAGAGATTGTTACTTTTGTCACATTGTTTGTTGTCTGAGTTCGAGGTTAATAGTAACATTGCCATTTTGATGTAAGATTTACTTATTCATTCATTTGCCCCAATGTTTTCTCGAGAATTTTCACACCTTTGCCAATTTGAGGAAATTTCCCTTGGGGAATTTCCTCAAATTGGTAATTATCCTCCGTGCAATCTTTCTTATGGCATATTCCAAGATTTCAACATTTCCAATGGGTTTTCACATCTATCATTGTCTGTAAATGGCAGGAATAAGATGGTAGAATTTAAAATCTAGAGTAAAATTGTTTTAAATATTTTAATTCTAAAATTAGCAGAAAAAATAAGAAAATATATAAGGACATTTTACAAATTATGTAGAATCTGTGAGTTTAATAATGCATAATAGTGTTCAATTTTTTCTTAAGATGGTTTCCATCTAATTTCCTGGGAAAAGCTATCGGCAATTTAGTTTTCAAAAAGTTAGGGAAGGGTAAATGGACCTTACGATTTAAGATACGTAGCTTTTCCTTGCCCCGATTATATGTAGAGTACCGACCCAAAAAATCAGAACGCCTGCATTTTTATCGCAACTTCTTCCATAACTTCGAAATAGAAAATCCAAGGATTCCATAATTGATGTACAATAACCTAAAGGCATTAAATACGTATAGGCAAATGTTATTGAAATTTGCATAAACAAAACGAAAGTTATCAACAATTTAATAGTAAAATTAAGTTGTCCAAAATGATCCAAACGCCTAGGTTTCTTATAGAGAGAAGCATCGTTGTTTGCATAGCGAAGAACATTAAATTGAATCTCGTGTACATTAGGCCAATCTCTTGCCAGCTGGCATCTAGGTGACCTGCGTAAAAAATCTGTGATGCCTCTTTTAGTCCTCCAGTTGATCGTGAGATTGCGTCAATTGGAGCGATTGGAGAAACTGTCAAGCGCTCCAAAAGTATAGCCCATAATATTATATTAATCTATGATGACCAAATAGGCCACTGTAAGGAGAGTAAATTAACCAGTAGGCTAAGGAAGAACTAAAAAGGGAAGATCGAGCCATTGCTAGAGCAATTTCTCGAGAGATTAGTGAAATTTTGGACATCAATATCTTCAGACTGGGCCTCGTCGGCTAGAATAAAAAGAACTTCACGTTTGCGCATTCGTCGTCAAGCAATAAAAAGGTTCCTCTTGCATTTACCACTGTGTACTTTACATGAACGTGAGATAATAGATCCAAGTCTATTTCAAAGATGTATCTAAATTCTTTTTTTTTTATTCGATGGAAGAAAGTTTGTTTGTCGCAGAGAGGGCAAATTTCTTTTTGATATTTGCACCAAAAAGTAAAATATTTGGAAAACGAAGTGTCACGGTATGGGTCATAACCCTGGTAGAAAACACTAGAACACTTGTCCGCTTACGGGCTAAAGTGAAGGCACAATTGTACAAAAAATGGCTGTGACAGTATTATTTGCTCCATCTACGAGCCTCTGAAGCCAAACCTGTAATTTCCTGCAAGATAGCGCCACTTACCAAACGGCTCATACGGTGAACCCCTTACTGGACGACGAAAACATCGATGTTATGAAGAGGTCTGCAAAGAGACCGGACCTAAATCCCAGTGAAATTGTTTGGAACGCTCGGAGAAAGCTCTGGAGGGAGACATCGGTAAACAGTTCAAGAACTCTTAGAAATTATTTAATATCAATGGATCAAGATTACTGGCCAAGAGTGTCCGCATTTTGTTCTTTCCTTTTGCAGGAAATATTACATCATCATCGAGAATCAAATCATTCACACTACATACTTATTACTCATAACTCGTAGAAATGTTGTATAATGAAATATTCGATGGCTATATTCATAAAAATTTGTTTCTACTGCCATTCGGATAATATTTGGAGACTCTAATCTTTCTAGTAAATTGCTTATCTGCTGATCACAATCGTTTTCTTCATCCAAATTTACATCACTTAAACATAGGTAGTTATGCCAACAGGTTATCCTAGACCAGCTTTAGAAACCTTGGATATTCTTTGCTGAAAGTTATGGAAAATATTGTGAAAGAAATACAGGCGTTCTGATCTTTTTGGGCAGTACTGTAGTGAGTCAAACATTGTACTAAAACAATATTTGAGATTGTTTTAGTACAATATATCAAAAGATCATTCTTTTTATAAATCTTTTTGAATTTGCTAAATAAATTTGACCGTTTAATCAAATGAACGGTTTTCTACTATGCCATCGGTCTTTTTAAACCATGATTCTTTTCATATTGTTATGAAAGAAAATAATTATAAAAAACTATCTTTCTGTCTTTGCACGTTTAAAACTTTGTTCTTCACAAGATATGTTGATGTTTATGTGCTTTTATTTATTCAGAAAGATTTGCTTCTATAATTACTAAACTCATTATCATAATTTTACGAGATTCAAAAGAAAACAAAGTTTACCCCCAAAACAATTCTTTGATGTAAATATTTTAATAGCCAAATTTTCGTATTAAGTACCACTATCGTATTAAGTAAGCATTTTTTTTGTACTACTGCTTTAAAGTTTAAGTTAGCAGAATAACCATCATAAAGGGACTACAATCTCTCCTGCGATTGGTTTTCATATCTCAATAATGTATTTGAAGATATGTTTTCAATTTCTATTTCTACCAACCTTCTATTTTTGATAATTAGATTAGAAATTGTCCATTAAAATAAAGATAATTCTTATTAAGTTATCTTGAATGAAGCAACATCGAAATTGATCTCGATTTCTTCCCTTTTCTATCAATAATTTCCCTGAGGTAAAAATTTATGCAATAAATTTCAATTACATTTCATTATCTTTGAAATTGCCCGTGCGAATACCCACAATCGATATGTGGGCTAAACAAACATAGAAAACAATCCACCCGAAAACAATCAGGATCTAATAACAATTCTCTTATATCGGGGTCACTAAAGCCTTCTTCTCTCTCAGTTCCTCATATTGATATATTTAATTTTTGTATGGTAGTTAATTCCTACACTTCCAAACCAATCTCTAGCAACTAATCATTCTGCATCAACCGCACAAAGAACAAACAATTTTCTTCAGAGATTCTCGTGGTATTCTTAAGTTTTATCCTCTACTACAACAATACAGCTAGGATTTTGCTTCGATATCCACTTTCTGATATTGGTTTTGCTTCATTTGGGATTTATTTATATATACAGCCTTGGAAAAAGTATAAAGCACCCTAAGAAATGCTTCCTATAATGTTATTATACATTTGTGGTAAATGCATTCAGTATATATATTATATATTTATAAATTGGAAATCACATGACCCGTGATTTTTTATAGATGTATTTTTAATGGCCCAAGGAAATGAAAATTTGTGACACAACCCGGAAAAACACTTAGGAGAATATCACGTGAACCAATCAAAGCTTAAGAAGGAAAATGGGAGACGTAGAGAACGGAAAGATAGGACAAACTATTTTAACCGTTATATGAAAATAAATAAAGAAGTTGGATTTGAACCTGTATCATTAAGCGCTCTCACTGGATAAAAGCCTACACTTCTTTGTTTAAAAGGCTTCTTAAATCAACCTTTTTGGGGGTTGAGGATGGTAGCTCTGGCGATCAGCGTCTTGGTCATATAAGCAATAAGCGCTTAATGATACAGGTTCAAATCCAACTTCTTTATTTATTTTCATATAACGGTTAAAATAGTTTGTCCTATCTTTCCGATCTCTACGTCTCCCATTTTCCTTCTTAAGCTTTGATTGGTTCACGTGATATTCTCCTAAAGTATTTTTCCGGGTTGAGTCACCAATTTTCATTTCCTTGGGCCTTTAAAAATACATTATATATTTATTTTTTGTTAATTATTTTAATACTTAGTTGTACTCCCATTTGCTTTAATAACAGCCATAACACTTCGTGCCGTGGATTTCATCAAATTCCACCAATTTCTGACGTTATCTTTCCCCAGTCAACTTATAATTTTTTATACAGTTCTGTTTTACAGGATTTAAGTTTGTGTTCGGTGGTTGCCACTCTATAGGGGTAATCCCCAATTCTGCAAAAAATATTGATGTGGTTAGATGTATGACATGTGGTCTTGTCATCCTCAAATATAATGTGATTTCTTTGTGTTGTGGGATGCATTTTCTGGATAGATCGATCTAATATTTTGACATCATGACGATATATGTTGCGTTCATTTTTTCCTAGGATATAATCAGTAGTGGGCGCGATGATGAACGCCTTTTTCAGTAAATTCATTGTTACAAGAGAAAGTTAATCGATAACGATAACCTTATCGGTGATAACCGATTATAATAATTTATGTTTGATTTCATTGTCATTTTCATTAATTTATATATTTCAAAGATCATTAATTTAAAAATAAAATATTCAGTAATTTTTTAGAGAATGATAATTCTGCTTGGCTAAACTTTGATGTTAACCAGGTGTTAAATTTTTCACTAAAATTTAATATCGCGTGACGCATGACAAATGCTGCGGCGCAAAAGAAAAAGCGCCGGCTCTCTCAGTTCTCTCAAAAAGGTCAACTTCATCGTATTGTTAACAAAAGGCGTTCTGAACGTCTTTTTCAGTAAATTCATTGTTACAAGAGAAAGTTAATGATAGCTTACACACAATACTAACAAAAGGGAATAAGCTACTCCAGACGCCAACGATATTCTCTGGAACCAAATATCACAAATCCCTGGAAACAGTATTAATCCTTTTCCCAAGGTAAGCCAATCATTTATCATTCTCTTTGCTCATGTTATGTGTAACTCATTAAAAATTCTTATACGATAATCGATTACTGGCGATAAATTTATCGCCCGATAACGTGATAACCGATAAATCCAAAATTTCGTTACTGCGGGTACAGTCTCTTGCTACGCCATCACTAATTCAATACTATAAAATAGCAAAGCACTGCACTACTAATTACAATAAAAATAGGATCAGTTTATAATAGGGGCGTAACTTCGTAAGTGTTCAAAACGTTAGTAAACGGTTATTAAAGAATATCACCGAATAGTACATGCATTCATATACACGTGCACAAAAAATTAGAACGGAAGAGGCAAGGGAACATAGGGAAAAAACCATCCAAGAATGCGCAAAACCGGTAGAGCGCAGAAGCAACACCTCGTGACCTCTCGTTCGACAGCTGGTGAAAGACTGAAGCTAAGCGAACGTTTTGAGAAGACAAGACCGGCCGCCCCGCACTCAGTTCCGTATACGTTCGGTTCCCAGCTCGGACCTACCTATTTCTGCCTCCAAGGCACGCGTGGCTCGCCCCTGTTCTAAACTGGAACCAAAAACTGAAATTATCGATTATCGCTAGTTTGGAACCAAAAGTATTGGCGATAACGATGAATCGATAACACGGAAAAAATATCGGATAACCGATAACCCGATATCCTTATCGCGATAAACGCCCACCTATGGATATAATCAACTTCCATGGACATAATGATGACATTAAACCCCATATTATGATAGAATCGCATCCATGCCTCAAGATGATACTTCACATTTAGGGTGAAATACCTCCCAACTCATCGTCTCACAAAGATAGAGCTCCAGAAGTGCTGCAAATCTGCAAAACTGTTAGAAAAATGTTAAATTATCAAATAATTTTCATACAAACTATTTTAAAAAGAATTACATAAATTACATATAAACAACAATACAAAAGTATTTCTTACATACCTGATAATTACTCTCCTATAGCCAGTTAACATTTAGCTATTTTTCATGGCCCACTGCAGATGTTTTTTTTTTCTGTTGATCTCAGTATATCCATGGCTTCTTTCTCGCCGTGCTTCCTTTTATCCAGTGATCTTAAATTCACCTTCTGGGTGAAATTTTGGAACTTAAAGCTTCCTCGAAATCAAAAGCAATTTAAGATGATATCTTTCTGCGATTTTGTAGTGAAGCCCGAATGATAGATGTCTTGTCCTCAGTGTTCTGAGACGTTTTCTGCTGGAGAGTGATTGAATATGCTATATATAAATCTATGAGTAGCGAATTATATTTATGTCATAGGTTGTATGTAAGCTCCCTCTGTGTATATTTCATCTTTTATATGACACTTATATTTATCTTTCTTTGTATATGTATTAATGTATATGTATATGCGGTTAGGGAAGGGTAAGAGTACGACTTCCTTAATCCGATAGAAAATTCTCTTGGACTTCATCAACCCTATTCAGGGGCGTCACTCATACAATTGGCCTCTATCATCCATTTCTCTAAATAGAGAAATTTAAAAAGGTCTTTTGTATATGATAGCGTTTACTTTAACAGAAAGCGAGAAATTATGAAATGTTCTCGCGGCTGTTAACTCATCTAATTTTTTTTATAATGAATTATAACCTCCATGTCAATGCGATTAGGTAAGGGTAATAGTAATAATTCCTTAATCCGCTAAAAAAAAGGTCTCCTGGAGTTTTTCAACCCTCTTCAGGAACCTTCTGCTACCCCGAGACCAAAAACACTTTTTTAAAGATTTATTTTCATTGTGATTGTTTTATGACTTAATTAAATTAAGATATAACATTTAAAAAATTAACTTTTGGAGAAGATATTTAATTTATTAAAAGACAAGTGAATCTAATTTTTGGAAAAATTGGAGAACCTTTGCTGAAATAATTGAGGCAACTTCCGTGCGTCGACGAATGTGTTTAGAGAAATCGCCGTAAGGCATCAAACGAGAAAATTCACAAATGGAAAGAATCAGAAACAAATGAAAATGATGATTCTACAACATTACGAGGCTATATTTATCGATTACCTAATTACGATAAGATATCTGTGAGAGGAGAAAAGGAAAAGATACCGATTATGAACTACTTTTTAAATGTAAATCGCGAGAGAAAACATTCTGAGACTTTTGTCTCAGTTAATCGCATAGAACTTAATTTTTGGAAATTAAATTCAACAAAGACCTCCTAAATTTTATAAAGATTAAAAACAATGTGAACCTGACTTACAAATTAGAGCATATTCAAAATTGAATTTTGAAAATGAAGAAAACAAACGAAGAGAAGGAAATAGGAAGGATCTCTCTAACAAACGTCCTTCATTCCACTCCTCAGCCAGTCTTATATCCACATAGCTTCATCTTTGAGTTCTTTTTCTCTTGCCATTGATAGATGAAGAAGATTGATCATGACTATCGTGTTGATCGAGTTTCTTATTCAGGGGCAGGTTCATGCTACCTATGTGCCTTTCTACTGGCAACGGCTTCATAGTCTCTGTTGCAGTTGTTAATGGCACGTCTCAGAGCTTTTACAAGTTTACAGTGTCAACAGAACATTGAGCACGAGTCATGATGCTGGCATTTCGATACCCGGCGCAAATGATCATGATGCAGGCAACTCTTTTCCAATATTCAGATGGCTTCCACTCTACCATATCAGCTAAGTTTTATTCAACTAAACTTTTATCATGCATGCTATCCGACGTTTTTGACTGTTCACCGATCCATTTGCCTGTTCATGAAAAAAAGAGACATTAAATATCGTAAATTTAGCTCGAACACTCGGCATATTGTCTATTTCCAGTGTTGTTAATTTTTCTTGCCTTTGTTAATTTTTACTGGACGAAAGTATGCATTAACTGATATTATCCGCGAATTGCATTTTCAGCGTCTCTGGCCTCATTGTTAAGAGCATGTACGCTGTGTATACAGAATACAACGAGGTACTAAGACACCACCCCGTGGCACTCTGGCTTTGATTTCAAGTTCTGGTTCCTCGTACTCATTGATCACGATTTTTTCTTTTCTTTCCGTGATGTAGTCGCATAGAATTCTGGCAAAATTGTTGTTTATTTGGAGTTCAAGGATCTTATACTGTAAGCCTCTGATCCAGAATTTATTAAAGGCTTCTATACGTCACGTAGCACTAAGTCGATGTATCATCTGTCAACCTTCGCTCGAAATTTTTCCTGTCATTATTCTGAGGGTAATAATGGTATCCCTATTCTTTCAGAATCCAAACTGGAAATTGTTATAAAGATTATTCTCTTAGATGTATTCCACTACTGTTATTGGTACTATTTTTTCGAATATTTTGCCGGTGAAACCTATCAGCAATATAGGTCTGTAACTATTTAGGAGGCTTGGAGGATTTCCTGGTTTTGGGTAGAGCAATATCCTTGCTGTTTTTAGTGTGTCAGGGAACAGCTAATGTTCATGGTTTCATTATAAATATTTTTGAGAGCTGTGTTGATGTTGTTCGGGGCGTTGGTGAAATTGGACTTTGTGAGTCCTCATGGTCCTGGCGCCATTTCTTTAAATTAATAAATCTCCCTCATTATTTCTTGAACCGTAGATATTGCCCCCAGCCATAGTTGTTCTTCCCTGTTTTGTTCTAGTGAATTGGCAGGGGTTATCTTACTTATGTTTTTCCTTAGGAAATCATGCACCATTGTTTCCGTTTCAGCACAGATGTCCTTACTTTCTTTAGGTGTGGTTGGGAAAACTGGCCTCCATTGGCGTGGAAAATTTTCTTGTATTCCTTGATCATCTTGTATTAGGTTACTGTATTCATCTTTTGTTATTATTATTGTTCTTGGTTTTGACCTTATTGCTTTTTATAATTTGATTTTCACTTATTAATGGTACCATTTCTGATTTCAATATTTTTAATTTGTTTGTCTTTTCTGCGTTAGATCTCCTAACCATATTGATCACTATGCCCTATTTATTATTTTGTTCTTAATTTTATTTCGGTGGTCCACTCGTATGTTCGGGGATAAGGTAATTGGTCTTGAGAACGTTATTCGACTCTGCGGCCCCCAGGGCATCCGTTAATCATTCCATCTCCTCGTCGATCTCTTCGATTAAAGTGTCTGTATAATCCCTACAATTTTATCTATAGCGCTGCTTCCTAATAGTCGCAGGTACCTGTATCGGATTTTGATTTAACTGGACTAGTGTTCCAATCTGATCACCACTCGCAATAGGTAATGGTTTATTATGCAAATTTTGTGGTATATTACCACTGATTAATACTTTATGTAGTTTTTTAGCGGTGTTCGCTGTTATATAGGGGGGGGGGGAAATAGATGGTTAATTAAGCAATAAGTGTTCGAAAGAGGTTACTTTATGCAGCAAATTGTCCTTCAAAGGACATTTAATGTAATTTGCATTACAAAGCACCGAGAATTTGTAATAACTAAGAAAAGAAAGACAAAGCGAATAAATACAAGGCTATTTTGTGAATCGTTGAGAAACTGAAGTTCTGAACAATTTTTGGCTAAAAATCCCGACCATCGCATAATTTCCTCTGGGATTCATTCCTTAAGTTAACATAAGGACCTTCGGGCTTTATTTACATAGTTAGAGGAATAAACCCATAATATCCTCTCTTTGTCTTTTGCTAACTTTTAATATTTAAATTGCATTTAGGTTAAGGACAAAAGGGAGGTCACGTGAAAGCAGCGCTCTTCAACATAAATATATATATATATATATATAGATATATATATATATGTGGAAAACTCACAAAGTATCGCGTAAGTAAGCAATAAATGCAACAAAGCCCACAGAGAAAATTAATACAAGGATTCCAAGTACTTTCGAACTTTATTTTGAGTTCTTTATCAAGAAATAACAGAAGTATTGAAAATTGTAATATTTATAGGGATGATAGAGAGGAGAGGGAACGCCCACAAAAAAGCAAAAACCAATCAACAAAATGAATTAATATGAAATGGAAACCTTAGGAGGAGCGAAGATAAATACAAAATAAGATCATTAAATCAGGTAAATTCAAAAGACTAAAGGTTGAGAAGAGGATTAAAATACCACCTAAGCAATCAGGGAGGGAGAAAATCTGAGCGAGAGATTTACATCAGAGGTCAGGATCTAAAAACCAAGGTAGATCCCGACCTTTGAGGTTAATCTCTCGTTAAAAATGTTCTCCCTCCCTAATTGCTTAGGTGGTATTTTAATCCTCTTGTCAACCTTTAGTCTTTTGAATTTATCTGATTTAATGATCTTATTTTGTATTTACCTTCGCTCCACCTAAGATTTCCATTTTATATTAATTCATTTTGTTGATTGGTTTTTGCTTTTTTGTGGGCGTTCCCTCTCCTCTCTATCATCCCTATAAATATTACAATTTTCAATGCTTCTGTTATTCCTTGATAAAGAACTCGAATTAAGTTCGAAAGTACTTGGAAACCTTGTATTAATTTTCCCTGTGGGCTTTGTTTCCTATATATATATATATATATATATATATATATATATATATATATATATATATATATACATAAAGGAAGAAAACCACAGTGATAGGATCAATAGATTCGCGAAACCAGGTTTCGACGGAAACCTACGTCATCATAATTAGTCTTCCAGCGATTGACGATGACGGAAGTTTCCGTTAAAACGTGGTTTCGCGAATAAATTGATCCTATCACTATGGTTTCTTTCCTGCATATATATATATATATATATATATATATATATATATATATATATATATATTTATATATATGTATATATTGTTGAAGATCATGATGTATTTCGCTTTAGTTTATTTCCTTTTTATTCCATATTGTAGATGGTAGATCACTTCTCCTGTATTCATCTCTCTTTTAAATGAATGTGTTTGGTAAAAACCAAACTGAATTGCTGAGCTTTCGATCTTATTCGATCATCTTCGGAGCGTTTTGATCTATTCTTGCCTCCTTTACCAATGAAGTGTGGAGTCGGAATCAGAGTGAATGAAAGAAGATGATATAGTCGATTTTCGATGAAGTTGGGATAGTAGAAGATATAGTGGGTAAATAATTAAAGCGGGGAGGGGTATTTTGCCCTAATAGGGAGGGCATCGCTTTACTTTTATTTATCATTACTTTTGATTTTGTTATTTGTTTGAAATTTGTGCTATGTTTTTCTATTTTCATAAGCTTTAGTGTTGTTCTTATTGTTTGTTTTCATATGATTCCGTGTACTTATTTTTGGTGTAAATGTTCAGATTTAAAGCCTTTGTTAGCTCTATTTGCCAACAATTTACCTCGTGTTCTTATATGTTGTATAAATTGTATTGTTTGCTGTTTCGTTTATGTATTTATTAATGGCATGTTCTCACGTGTTGTATTTTGCCTAAAGCGATCACGCCTCATGATTTTGTTAATAAGCAGAAATGCATTGTTTGGGACACGTTGAAGTCTTTTTATAGAGGATTTTCTTGCCGCTTGAGTAACCTCTGTGGGTGAGATGAACTTAGCCCGGACATACATCAGGTATATTTTCCGAGCTAAGATTTCTAAACCTGTATAGCTTGGAGATTTATCTCCTTGCTAGGTTCCGCCTCTCCCTGTGGTGTCTCGACTATCCATGGTCGGTGATCTTTAGGCCCAGGACGGTGCCTTCGGTGGAGAAGACGTATCTCCTCCCATCTATGATGATGGGCCATGTCAACTCGCGGCTCTGCAAGACGATCTTGAATTTGCCCCTGTTGGTCCTGATCTTCCATCATCTTTCATACTGGTTGATGTTGTTGATTTCCGCTATTGTGCGAGCTCCCTGGGTTCTTGCTTTCCTCTGCGAGCATGGGCAAATTTGCTTGATATAATCTGCGAATTGCAGATACATCGTGTCCCTGTGGACCGTTTTATGGGAGGTCGATCTTGAGGACCAGGTAAAGCAAAGGACTCAGGCATCTTCCCTGGGGAACGCCCGCCTTGAGTTCGCATTCAAGACCTCTGTAGCCCTCAATCTTGAGACATGCCCTTCTGTCCATGACGAAGTCACAAAGGATCCTTTCCAGGATTGGGTCTAGCTGGAGGTTCAGGATCTTGTATTGAAGTCCTTCCAGCCAGACTTTATCGAAGGCCTTTTGCACGTCCCTCAACACAATGTATACATAGAACCCATTCGCTTGAGAATATGCTACTTTTTCTGTTAGGAGCGCTCTTCCTGCGGACCCCATGTTGTTGGGGGTTATGCGCTCCTAACTCGCTCAGTTGAGCTTGTAGCCTGTCTGCTATAATGTTCTCGAAAATCTTTCCCTGTATCTCAAGAAGAGAGATCGGGCGATAGTTAGTCACCTGGTCTGGGGGGTTGTTTCCCTTCTGGATAAAGATATTTTGGCCATCTTGTACCCGTCAGGGACGTAACCTGTATTCAGAGCAGCGTTCATTGTGTTCGCCAAACCTTGAATAATTTGCCTTGGGCATTTACGAGGTTGTTCTTCTTAATCCCAGACCAGCCTGGTGCCTTCTGCTTGAAAGATCTTATGGTGTTCAAGGTCTCTTCGACAGTTATCGGGCATCCGTAGTCAACCATCACTCTTTCTCCTGAGATACTTGCGGGTGTAGGTGGGTTCTATGTATCACTGGGCCGAGGTCATCGAGCAATTAGTCTTCGAAGTCCTGGTCGAGTTCGTCGTTCTCCTCAGGGGATATAGCGAAAATCTCTTGCCAGTGAATTTTAAATTACCTCTCGAGAGACTCTGGGTACTCAATGATGTTGTTTCCATCCTTGATTTTGGTCCTGGGTCTTGAAAGTAATCCCCTAATTCTTCGTATGTTGTTCCAAAGCTTTACAGGATTGCTCTCCCTGTTCAGCCTCCCATTGATGTCATTCCAGATTGTTCTTTGTTTTCAAATTATTGTGTTTTTTTTAGTTCCTCTCCTAGTTGCCTCATTCTGGCTGTCCTTTCCTGATTGGTTCCTGTCCTGTCTCTCTCTTCATAGATTCCTTTATGTTCCCGGGCGATTTCTCTCATCTCTTTTGTCTACCTAGGTTGTGGGAGCAATTTATAGGAGATTCTAGGGACGCATTTCTCTTCGGCTTGTATGAAGAGATTGATGATTTTGTTTATGTCCTCATCAATTTCTTCGAGATTAGCGTCTCCCAGGTCAGCTGGATGGTATGTAGTGACTATCTCTCTCTATAGCTTCCAGTTAGCTTTAGCGTAACTTTTCCTAAGTAGAACGGGCTTGAGTAGTGGAGCAAGCGAGATCGTGGTGAGAATCTGGATATTATTGCTTGGTACCACTGATCCAGGCCCATTGATGTTAAAGGGAAAGTTTTTGCTCGTTAACACAATGTCCAGTTTAGTTGCTGAACGTTGTGTTAGGAAGGTCGGAAAATCTGTCCCGACCGTCTGGAGTCTGTCTCTTACGAGTAGCAGCTCAAGATTTCTTCCCCTTTGGTTGGTGCTTCCGTAGCCTAATGTACTGCATCTGGCATTTAGATCACCGCCAAGCAATGTAAATTTCCTGCGCCCAAAGAGGGTGTAAAAGTTAGGGATCGGCAGGTATTTGCGTCGTGGAGGTTGATAGGCAGCTGCCACGGTCAGGTTTCCCACCAGTGTTGATATTTGAACAGCCACAAATGACTCATCTAGGTTTGGAAGTGTTTTGTATGAAATGTTGTTTCGGATCGCGATGGCTGTGCCGTCGAAACGATCCTGTGTGTGGTTTTTGTTCCAAACTGTGTAATTTGCTATCTTTATTTTGATGGATTTGTGTTAACGCCGTGTTTAGTGATGAGGATTAGGTCGGGATCCACTTTACGGAATATGTTTCCGTAAGGAATGTATTCTCCTTCCTATCCATTGAAGTTAATTGTGAGTATTCTCAATGTGTTGTTCGTGTTTTCCATGTTTGTGTTATCTGGTGCTTGTGTTTTTGTGTGTGTCTTCTTCTAATGCTTTCTTGTTGCATGTCTTTTTTCCGTTTCAAATTTTGAAAAAATTTGCTTAGCTTACGGCGAGGAAGGAGTCCCTATAGAGTTTAATTTCAACCGTAATGAGCGCTGCGTCAATTAGCGCTTCCTGGTCTGGTGAATCATATGTTCATTTCAGCATGCAAGTTTTGACTCCTTCGATGATTCCCCTATCTTGGAGTCCTCTGGAAAGGACGTTTCAGCTTTCCTGTAGAACTTAATTTTGATGCCATCACCATCATATTTCTTGTTCTGACAAGAACTCTTCCTTTTGTTCTTACTTCTCGCGCTCTCTCATGTATCTTAGGAGGCTGGGAGCACTCTTGTTTATCTTCAGAGGAAGAAGCAGAGCTTGAGAAGTTACCATCACCTTGCTTGATCCTTCTGGCTGTTCTTTTCTCGCTCGCTTCCCTTTTCTTCCTGACCTCAATTCTGGGGTCCCTGTTTGAGGACCTTTGAGGAACTGGTGTGGATTCCGGGATCATGTTCCTTTCCGCTCTTTTTCCTTCGTTTATTGGGAAAGCGGTCGCTGGTGCCTCTTCCTCTGGTTGGTATTGCATCTAGAGGAGTTGCCCTGATGGTGGGTTTTCCGGGAACCACATTTCTGCTAAGCCATTGTTCTTGAGCATGATATTTAGCTCTTTAGCTAAGCGGTCCGGGTTATTCAGATTCCGGACGTGGGCACATAGTATGCAACCGAGGATTTTTGTCAAGTTTTTATTTTCATTGCCTATCTTCAAATATGTTTTCTGTGCGGTGATATTCTCTACATTTCCTGAGGGGGTGGCCTTTGCCGCTTGGGCGTAGGAGGTGTTCGCCCTCCTAATTCTTTCTGCCTTTTTCTCTTCCGCCTTTATTTTCAGGATCTCCTTTTTTCTGGGGCGGGACATCGCCATTGCCCCATCTCTTTGTTCACAGTTTGGGCACTTCTCTTTTGCTGCTGGGCATTCACGTCAGCCGTGGCCTTTTTGGCTACATCTGGAACAGGTCGACTCCTTCTTCTTGCAGTCCTTCGTGGTGTGATGTTCTAGTACGTAGCATTTGAAGAAAGTCTGCACCGGGGCGAATTCCTCCAGCTCGATTTGCTCACCACTTATTTTTGCGTTGAAGAGAAGTAGCCCTCTCTCCTTCGCTTCTGTCACCATCTTCGTGTCTGATAAGATAATTTAAAAAAAACATGGTGTTACTCTGTGTTGTCCCTCTTATTTTTATATTTAATTATCTCAACCACCCTCGTCCATTGCTGTTTCCTCTCAATTTCCTCCGTTATCTCCTCTTTATTGTGCTGGCCGATCCAGGGGTCCAGCCTTCTGCACACCACACTTCTGCCTGCTTGGATCTGAGGAGGCGTGGTTGGTTGTAAGTTTATATCCTTAAGGAATTTAACCCCTTTCTCCTTCGTTAGTATTTCCACGTCTTCTTCTCTTTCGCATATTGCGATATATCCCGCCTGCGTATCAATTAGTCTTAGAACTGCAATGTTTAGTTTACCAAATAGGGTCTCATACACCTTACCCTTGTGCTGTTTTTCATGGCCGCTTAAGCATCTTAGTGGGACCCTCGCGGCATTTTAGGCCGCCATTATGGTGGTGAACACCCCTTGAGGTGGGGATAACACTCAGTTCTGTTCTTGGCCTTTTCCTGCTCTTTTAGGGACTCATTAGTGTGTATAAGTTTCTGTTACTTTCTTAAAAAATGATTTGTTAAGTTGCTTTTGGGGGAGAAGAGGGATCCTCCCCCCTCACTAAACCACCACCTGGATGAAAAGGGAATTTGACTTTGGGGTGAATGATGCTGATGGATGATATGAATTCGGGGGATCCTCTCGAGGGAGAGGATTGTATAGCGGACTTATTGACAACGCAGCCCCCCTGCGGGTGTTTTAATCGCGACCGCATCCCAACATACCATAGAAAGGGTTGTATTTCCCTCTATGCTCCTGGAAGGGGCCCCCGCTGTGATGAACAGCGCAGCTAGGAGTCCGTCCCTTGTCCGGAATTTTTTCTGACATTGTTATCGACTGTGGGCTACTCCTCAAACCAGCTTCCTCCAATGCTTCCAATTATGGCTGTGCTATTTCCCCACTTAGTTGGGACGAAACATGAATGGCAATCTCCTCTCACATCCGACGGAAGTTCAGGCAAGGGGGCGGGGCCGGGGAATTAAGCAGTCATCTGCTTAAGTGGGGCCGCTAAAAAAAAAAGATGAAATTATTATGATGGTGAATGGTGAAATGAGTATATATATCTTTCGTAATAATGGTTCCTAGGTAGAAACCATTTTTTGGAGGCTACTTTGGGATTTAACCTAAACTTTTTCCCCTCTGCCAAAGGAGGGAATATACCAAGAATTCTACACAGTCGAATGAAAGAAATTTTTTTAGGGGAAGAAAAGGTACGGCTCGCGGTTATTCCTCCCCTATGTACCCCTCCGACGATTGGAGGGGCACAGAAGAGGAGGAAGCCCGCAGCCGACTTGCTCCTGGAGAAACCAAGAGTTTTGGCAGCTGTTGTTTTTCATAAGGAGTTGTTGGCTTTTGTTGTTTTATAGTAAATAATCAGTTGAATTTTATCCATTTGATTCTTAACCTTGGACATCTGGTTTCTGTAGTACAATTTGATATTGTTTACTGCGCCCAGATTACTTTTTGTTGTATCCGTATCTTTAAAGCGATTATTTAAAAATGATTGGAGTTGTTTCTCAATTAGGCTGTTCGGGAAACCGTTGTTCGCGAGTGTTTGTTTTACACGTGAGATCTCTTGGTGTAAAAGTTCTCACATAGACGAGCATTTATGTGCTCGGCGGATGTATGAGCCGATTACACTTATTTTATATCCTTCAGGGCATTCCCTATCCGCATTGAGGCAGCTTCCCATTTCAGTACTTTTTCTATATACTTTTGTGATATAGCCACCATTGATGTTTTGAACCTCAACGTCCAAAAAAGGGAGTTTATGGCCCGTGCTCAATTCATAAGGGAATTTTAATACGGAGTTCTCCTCAAATTGCTGCTTGATTTTTATCAGATATCGGCAATATTTGTGTGGCTTATTTTCACTGTTGTCCAATAATCTCTCTTCAAGTTGACCCATATAGTAGTTGTCGAAGTTCGGCCCTAAGGGAGACCCCATAGCCACTCCATCCTCTTGCGTGTATAGATTACCATCCGGTGTTCTGAATGGCGCCTCTGATGTGCATGAACGTAACATGTTCCTTAAGATGTTTCGCTCGAGATTTGGAGGAGACTGTGATAGAACGAGTTAAAGCTGCGTTAATTTCAACTTCTATCACATATTATTTAAAACCACGATGTTGCCCACGTGCATCTTCGATTCGAAGCTTGGCGCCTTATCGCCGCCACCGGATGTCAATGTTTAAACAAGGAGGTTATCGTCCCCCCGTTCGCCCCCATACGCCGACCTCGCCAGATTGAGTTAGGCTTATGGGCAGATAAGGCATTGTTCACAAGCTCGGCTGTGCGTTCCCTCGAAGCTCCCACTCCATTGTCCCCCACGCCAAGGAGATGTCCTGGCTATTTATATGGAAACTTTACCACTAAGATCAGATTGGAGATCTAGATTTTCGTCGCGAAACATCACCACGACCCTCTCTCCCTTTGTGCGCCAAGGGACCTCGACCTCGAGATTCACCATAACTTGTCCAGAAGGAGGACAATATCCCTTGAGTGCCAAAGGTTCGAGCCTTTCGTGACGTCAAGTCCTCAAGGCTTCCCCCCTGTTGTTCAGAGGAGAACAACTTTAGAACAGCCATTGTTCTTTTGAGCCCTTCGCCAAAACACGGGACTCACCCTTCCCCCTCGTGTTCAGAAGAGAGCAACGTAGAACAGCCATTGTTCTTTTGAGCCCTTCGCCAAGAAACGGTTCTCACCCTTCCCCTTGTTGTTCAGAGGAGAACAACATTAGAACAGCCATTGTTCTTTTGAGCCTACGCCAAGAAACGGTTCTCATCCCCCTCCCTGTTGTTCAGAGGAGAACAACATTAGAACAGCCATTGTTCTTGAGCCCGTAGACAAGAGACGGTTCTCATCCCCCCCATTGTTGTTCAGAGGAGAACAACATTAGAACAGCCATGGTTCTTGAGCCCGTAGACAAGAGACGGTTCTCACCCCCCCCTTTGTTCAGAAGAGAACAACGTAGAACAGCCATTGTTCTTCAAGCCGTTCGTCGAGAAACGGTTCTCATTCCCAAGACGCCACGTCAGGATCATCTTATCCCCCCCCCCTTCGGGTGGAACTCGCCAGCGGACCGAAAATTCCTTCGCGCCACCTACCACTGCACCACTAGTGTAAAGTTACGTAAGCCAAACGTTACCTTTGAGTACTTAACCCTTTTGTCAATTCTATCCTGTGCTTTAAATGGTTTATTTAACCATCCCATCTCTTTAACTCTATATTTGTTTTACCTTTTTAAATCCTTTAAATCCTCGGATTAGCCCGAGTCTCCACGACCCTTTCCATTCTCTGTTTATGTCAATATTTTCCGTCTTGTGTTTGTTGATAGTTATTATTAATAAAACTCTATTTTATTAATGATAGCAATATTATTATCCTTGAGCTCAGTTCCACTTCTTAAGCATATCGAAGATACATAATATCGGCCGCCAGACATTAACGTACTCTAAAGATAATTAAGGAAGTTCCCTCAACGAATAGTGATATATGGTATATCGTCGGGAGTCATTCTACGACAGAGACATTGTAGGATGGTGGTACACGTTTTTTATAATGATGCCGATGGTCTGAGAGATAGGCACGCTCGTAAACAGGCTTTCCACATCAAGGGATGCTATTAGTTCTGCCAGTCTTGTAGAGTGGAGTATATCAATAAATTCCTTCGTGGATTTTATGTTTTACTTCGAAGGGATGTACGGTTCTATTACTTCGTTTAGGGTTTTAGCTAAACGGTACGTTGGTGTCGTGAATTAAGAGATGAATGGTCTCCATGGGTTGTTCGGCTTATATATTTTTACATTTCCATAGATATCCTGTGTGTAATCGCCGATGATGATTTGGAAGTGAAGTCCTCCGATGATTGCATTAGCTTTAGTTATTTGTCCATTTATTTTCTTTTTTAAGTCTTCTGTTGGATCTTTTTTCATACATTTAAATTTAGTAGTGTCACTTAGGATGGTATTCAATTTGTTGTTATATTCTTCATGTTTAGAATGACGTATATGTTGGATTTCTCAGCTTTTTTTATCACTATTTCTTTCTTGTTTTTTAGAGAGCTGATGGCTTTACGTATCTCTGGTGTTATAAGTTTGCTACCATTAAAGCACCTTCGCTTGGTGGCTTTTGTGTGTATTTGGTGTTTTAGGTTGGGGTTAATTTCAATGGCGGCTTAATATTCTAGTTTTAACAGGCATTGAAAGAGGAATTCTAGTTTAACTTTCTTTGAAATTGGATCGAATTTTGCTTGTAGATCGCAGTTCAAACCGAGGTTAAGAGTGTAGCAATGCCCTTTGGCATTCCTATAAAATATCATGTATCAATATTCCATTGCATCAATTTAAATATTACCATTACCTACTATTATTTTAACGTAATGTACCTTGTGCATAAATATTAGCATATCTTCCTTTTTACATCTTATGTAAAATCTCAAATATTTTCTATATGTATTTTCAATATATCTTTTGTAATATATAATTGCCATCCAAAAACGTAGCTAACATACACTCTTTTTGGCAACACTTACTTTAGTCAAACACGCAAACTAACACGCTTTCACCTCAACCACATTAAACACAAATATTCCTCACTTGCCTCTCGTCATTCTTAACATAAAAATCCCAATTCACAGTCTATCATAGTTCCCTTATTTACCTTACTTTACCTTACCTTAGTTATCTTACCTCACTTGACCTTACATTTCACTCCATACATTTCATTCATTACGTTACCTTATATTTCACTGCCTTCCCCACATATCAACCATACTATCCTCCACTTCCCATCCTTTTTACAAGTCAATTATACTTGTAATACCATCCTATAATCTCATCCTGTAATCCATATTTCAATTAAATTTACGTTGTATTCCTTAACAATTGTCAATTTAATTATATCATTCATTCGTATAATTGTAATTACCGTTCACTAGTTATTTCCAAATTCAATTTCGTCCGTTTTCTCATAACCAAGCCATTGAAGTTTTTCCAAATTCAGTTCACCTCAGTCATTAAGCCTAAATATTAGCAGACGACTATTCCATTCAATTCAACCAATTTATGGTAATGGTTTTCAAATAGGTATCTAGGCTAATTTATTAACTAAAATCAATCCTACTAATAACCAATACTATAAGAGCTTCTGTTTCACTAGTAGAGAGCGTATGCCAGGAGAGATTGATGAGTGATGTTGTTGATTCTGGTAGTGTTATACGTCCCTTGTACACTTTATTGAGCTTTTTGGTCTTAATACGTTTTCAGAGTTTTCCGTTTGTAAAGGACTGTTGGAGAGAGCTTTTGTGATAGAGTCTCATGTTGCATGTGGAATTTCGAACTCTTCAAGCTGTGATAACGTTTCCTCAACATCATGTTCAAGTTCGGGATGGTTTTCTTTAAAAGTTCTATTTGCCTTTCTATAAGTAGGCGACAAAAGGCTATAGTTATAGGTTCATTTTTCGCTGCTAGGTCATGGGTTCTAATAGTAGTGTAGTTGGGTAGCAGTCTTTCTTGAATGCAAATTTTGTTGATCATGGTCTTCAAAAAAATTTGCATTCAAGAAAGACGGCTACTCATCTACACTAATATATATATATATATATATATATATATATATATATATATATATATATATATATATATATATATATATATATATATATATATATATTATTCGTTGTGATAAATTAGTTATTTTTAAGGTTTTACCAACATGCAAATTTTACTTTATTTCCAACTAATAGTCCCTCTAAACCTACCAGCCTCAGAAGGAGATCGCCATATTTTTCAGGCGTTGCCTCATTTGTCTATCCATTTTTGTGCGCATTTTGCCAGACTCGCCACGTAGGACAAACTACATTGGACCAAATCTGAGGGTCTGTAAACATCGTGTTTCTCATTATACAGGATAACCTATTGCTAAGTTGGATTTTTTTTCGATAGTAAATCACTTAAATTCTTGTAACACTTCATTTTTTTCCCTCAAATTTGAAATTTTGGGGACTTTGTATAGATTATTCAACTTAAAAATTAGTGAATCGCTTTGAATTCAAATGTTAAAAGCAGAATTAAATTTTGGTAATTCTTTGGCTAGATATGTCTTAATCAACTTTTTATTAAATTAACTTTGATTTTTAATTAATTTTACCAACATAAGTGTAGGGAAATAGTCACTCCCCCGCCCCCCCGTTCACTCGCGGGGCAGTCTCAAGGCGGTTACCGCAAAGACATCCAACCCAGGCATCGGCGAGTCAAAAGCGTAACCACAGCGGGGCACAACTCGGTGCCATGAAAGACCCTAAGGTCAAAATGTAAGATCTGCCCCAGGAGAGTGAGATCCAGTTTCACGTCGAATAAGAAATTGGAGACGTGTTTCTCCCAAGCTCGAAGGCTAACGAGGAGCCGATGTTTGACTTCGTGGGAAAAAAACGTTTAGAAAAAGAACTCTCCTGGGGCCATCCTTAATTGAGCCTCTCCCCCCCTTACCACTCCCCCAGTGGGGTAACGAGGTATAAATAAGGAACTCTGAGGAAAATCGTGGTAGTATACGTCAGTCTCTAGGTGACGAAGTCTTCGGATCAAACCGAACTACCGAGACTGGAGAGGTAGTGTACTTAGCTCGCAAGACCAAGAAGTACCCTGCAAGAGAGGCAGGGCTACCTAACTTAAGGGGCTAAGAAGAAGCTCATCCTCGAGCTAAGTCCCTGTTTATTAAACCAAACGTTAAGTTAACTTTGTTAAGTTCAACTTACTCTCGCCAGAGAGACTCCTCATATCCTGGTGCATTTTAAACACCAGGGGTATTCCTCGTCCTTGAGGAATTAAGAAAAGAAGAAGGAAAAGGCTCTCCCTTGGGCATGTTATTCGGTGGCCCCACCGAACTCCTAAGTTAACTTGGTAAGGAACCAAGTTTAAATTATTCTCACCAGAGAAATCCCCCTCCGTTATACTCGCCCATGAAGAAGACTGGAACTAAGAAGAAGCTTATTAACCGAGCTAGTTCCTCGGTTACCAAACCGAACTTTAAGTAACTTATTTTCGTCAGAGAAACCCCGTCTCATCGATCCTCGCCCTTGAAGAAGACCCTTCCCGAGTTCAGTCCTCGTCCATAAGGAAATAAGTTACGAAGGAGAAAAGCTCCCCCTCGAGCTCGTTTCTCGGTGGTCACACCGCACTCCAAGTTAACTTGATTTAAGAACAAAGTTCGACTCACTCTCGCCAGAGAGACCACGACTGCCTAGGTGTTGCATAAAGCACCATATTTGTTCTTGTCCTTGAAGAACCGGAAGAACGTGTGGACCCCCCAGCTGCTACCCTCGCCAAAACGACCGTGGAATTTTGCCTATCTAAATCTGGACACACGGCACGCGTCGTGAGTCAATAACATTTCTGAGGCCTTTAAACTCGACATGAGTCCGTAAGCCTTATTCATATATTATTGTTGTGTGTAGAGAAATTAACCAATTTTTGTGCGTAAACTGATTTAATTAATTCTTGTTTACGATAATATTCAGAGTATTGCTGTAATTAATGTTTAGATGTTGTGTATTTTATGGTTAAAGTTAAAATATAAGTTTATTTTGGGATTAATGTTCGTTTCTCTTATATATCCTTACGTGTTTCGGAACGGTTCTGTTCTTTAAGATATTCAGATATCAATATATATTAGAAACTCTTAGCACTCTTAGAATAAAACAAAAAGGAAGGGCATTCTACGACAATAAGTATAATATTAGAAGATGTGAAATAAACAGCACTTATTTTTACATTTATCTGAAAATAAACACCCGATTTACTAGAATTCTGCAAAATTCCTTTATCATTCCGCTGATTTCACAAAATATAAACATTTTCACAAAATATAAACATTTCCCCTAGGTTATTTAGACTCGACGCTGTTTTAAAAAGACTTGTACTAAATGAAATAACTTCATAATGCAGCCTGTTATCACTCTTTATTAGTGTAATATCATTCGCATTGCCTCCCTCACCACCTGTATCTGTTGTGACTATAAATTATCTCTTAGCCCTAAATGTTTTCGCTCAAATGATAATCCTTTAAAATGTTTTTTTTTCGCCCACCATATTTCATTCATATACATGGCGTTGTTGTATGTATATCGTTTTAGGGATGCATATGTCTGTTAATAGCTGCCTATTGTTCTTTTTCTTCGTATTTTTCTGTCTTGTTTTTATGTTTTTTCAATTGGTTTAACTATGTGATGTGCGTTCCCTTCGTATCTTTGTACCCTATATAAGGTTGTCTTCTCCATTTTCATGCTATTCCTTGAAAATAAACTTGCAAATATAGTTCGAAAGTGCTTGGATTCATCTTTTCATTTTTCCTGTGGGTTAATTTACATATTATTGCTTTCCTCACGTGCTACTTTGTGAGTTTTTTCAATATATATATATATATATATATATATATATATATATATATATATATATATATATATATATATATATATATATATATTAGAAAAAAAGAAAATTGGATGTGAATAAGGTCGTGATTCTTGAAACCTGAACGTATTTAGAATACGAGGGTGTTCAAAAAGTACCAGGAAAAACGTTTCTTGTTTATGCCAGAAATTAAGTTAAATTGTGTTTCAACCTAAATATTAAGGTGCAAACTAAACCAACAACATGAAATTATTGGTTACACTCGGTTGAAAAGAAAACCAACAACATGAAATTATTGGTTACACTCGGTTGAAAAGAAAACCAACAACATGAAATTATTGGTTACACTCGGTTGAAAAGAAAACCAACAACATGAAATTATTGGTTACACTCGGTTGTAAACAACAACGACAACATTAAATTATTGGTTATACTTGGTTGAAATGAAAAAACTTGATTAAAAAACAACAGGAAATTATTAGTTAAACTTGTTATCATAAATTCCCGTTAAAACTTATTTGTTCCCAATTTTATTGTTGCTAATTTTGCGCTCCTGATTATTATGGACATGTAAGAACTAAAAGTTAGACTTCTGTGTTTCTTCGTGGGGGTCGAAACCTGTCGGACCTATGGCTTTTATAATGAGCCTATTTTTATATTCTTCTCTTATCTATTCTTTCCCTAATCTCGTCTCTTGCTGCTTTGTTGCTCTTATTTGTTTAAGATTCCTGATGCCACTCCTAAATAGAGTGACGGACGCATCTCACCTGACCTGACAGCAAAGAGAAAAGACGAGAGCCAAATGTGTCCTCTCAAAAGGGTGACACTCACATGGAAATACGCGTACATGTGTGGAAATTAAACTCACCTTTTAGTTTGGTGTCGTCTATGTACACACTATGTGGAGCGAGCAGTGTACATTATCCACTAGGGTTAACTCGACAGGACGCAGTCACAGTTCAACACGCAACCATAAAATGGGTCACTAGTCCTTTGCATTCATAAAAGTCCTCCTTGGCCAGATAGGGACCTCTCTCGTTTCCCTTTAAGCTCCTCCTTGTTAATTGCTCCGCCGGAGCAGATGACCTTCGCTCCCTCCGACCCAATGGGGGATTAAGAGAAAAACCTTTGAACCTGTGCTTTAGGACCTCTCAACTTTACTACAATTATGTGGGGCAGCGCCTCCTGTAAGACTCTCCTTTGGGCCTATATTAGAGAGGAGGGAATCTGTTGAATGTTGTGGGGGATTTATAGAACCCCAGCCTTGTGCTAGCGGTTCATGCAACGGCTAGGAAGTGGAAGTTCACTTGCAACTGAACCTCCCAATTTTGTCGATCCGCCAAGACCCATTTTCTTAAGAGAAGGAAAACAATCCATGATAATTTTGAGACAATAATGGCGGCCTCTCGTAATCCTTAGGCCATTATTGCGAAACACATTTCTCTCCTCATTCTAACTCGTTCTTGCTTATAAAACATAATTATCTTTCAATATTCCCTTATTCTTCGATCGCCTCCTCAGCGAAGATCGAAATAAGGAAAGAAAACAATAAAGGCTGAAAATGGAATTAAATAATGAGATACATAAATAGTGTAAATCTATAGTTGTGTCTCATTAAGAAAACGTTGATAATTATCATTATAAACAATAACCAAAAATCCTCCAGAATAAATCATTTTAAATTTGATCAAAAAGCTGAAAGATCAAAAAGAAAAATTCTTTATCACTTGAAAAACAAATATTTTTAACAAAATAAAGAATTAAACTACGTAAAATGTTTCCATTTAATTATAAATAGGTCAGCGTTGTAAGAAAAAGCATTTAGAATCGGCCAACCGTCGTTTCCCTCATCAACTCAGCTCGTCCTTAATCCTTCGGCGTCGGTTACCGGCTGTGATATTATTATTAAATCTCTTTTATAGGTGCATAAACCCCATATGTATTATAAGCACCATTCCAGCTGTGATATGAGCACCCGAACGTCCTTGTTCTTATTCCACTTGTATCCTTAAAGCCGAGATCGAGCAGGAAGCATCCGAATAGACGATGGCGGATTTGCGGCCCCTTTTGGGACTTCCTTTTTCAAATTGCCTCTTTCGGCCGTTTCTGCCTCTCTAAAATGCCTTTACTCTACCGATACCAGGATCTGAATTTAAACCAGTCAAACTATAAGTAACTTAGTTTATCTCTGGACTCGATTCGTAAATGCCATATAAAGTTTAGATAAATTTATTTATAAACAAGTTTGTAAAGTTACTTTGTAAAAAAAAGGGTTTATTTTACAGTATTATTCCCGTAAATATCAACAGGAAATAACTGTAACCGAGAATACAGATTCGACTGTATGGGACATGAATTTTTCTTGTGATCTCTTTATTTTCTTGACTGAGTCTTTATTAACATTTGCAATGTAATATTGAGTTTTTCCGAGACACCATAACCTTCTAAATTATCGAAATAATATTTTATCATGATGAAATGAAGTACAGATAAAATACTGTAATTCGAAAAACATAGTGACTGTAAATGTTACAAATTTATCTGCGTTGCTAAGCATTTGTTTTCGATGTTATGCTTTATAAAATACTTGGAATGTAATACTTATTCGTTGCCGATGCACCAAAAGCCTTGAAAATATGTTTTAAGTGTTTTTTTTTATCTTATTTGGCTTGCATATTTTTTATTGAGACATCTGGCATCGTTAATTTAAACATTGCCAGGTAACGCTTTGTATGTCAATGCGTATTTATCTTATAAATTTTTACCTAAGGTGATAATGAAAATTATTCATAATGCAACTGTCACTTGTTTACATTCCCAGCCGCTTCCCCTCTCAGCCAACTGCATTTAGGCCTGAATTTGAGAATGACCTTTCTCAAACACCATGATTCAAAGGCTTTGGTAAGTTAAAGCGGTAAATATGTAGATAAGCGACTCGAACGATGGGACGTACTATTTCGTCCCTATTCCAAAATGATTCATGTTTTTGGAGTACATTTAAGGGGACGGATCGTGTGGAAGTAAACACAATGGGAGGACCACACTACGATGATCCTGAGTTTCATTAAATTGGGGGGGGTCTGGGGGGGCACAGTCCCCCATTATATAATCCTAATTGTTTATAGACTAATGTGCTAACGCTAACAGAGGTGGATGATTTAACCAAATCATGTCAGCGCCTTTAATAGTTTTGCGAATTATAATGGGAGTGGGGAGGGGGGGTCTGACGTCAGACGACTCAAAGGCGCATGAATATTCCGGTCGGGGTGAACGAAAATATTGACCAAAAAAACACTTTTTCGGCCGAGGCGCTAATCTACATATTTACCATTTGTACGTTGTATCCTCAACATATCTGATATTTACCAACATTATCACCAAACCTAGTTTTAATTTTTATGGGTAATGATATGCAATGGAAGAATGTAGAGCATTGCAACCATGATCAGTGTACATATTTGTAGTTTTCTTTTCATTTTAATCTAGTTATTAATTGGTTCCTATATCCTCAATGAACAGGAAGATGGGAAGATAGTTGCTGTAAAAAGTAGGGTAGAGAAGTATCTTGTAGTCTACAAAAGATTTTTGGGGGGTTTTATATAGAAGAGGTGAAACAATTAGGTATTGTTATTATTAAATGGGTCTTTTGAAGGGATATGCTGGAGGTGGTGGTGGTTAAATATCTAAAAAACAATTCTATCATGAGCATAGAACATTGGATGAAGGGGTGAGGATGTTTAGCAAATCATGAAATCATTAGAAGAGGTGGCTACATTAATTCTTTTTAATACTTTCAAGGGAATCAAGGTTGTCACTGACCATATCGCTAAATTTACTCCTGGCTTAGCTATGCTGTTGCCCTCTAACTAGAACAACCTGAATATATTGTACCTTATGATTCCGCAACACCACTGGAGTTCATTCAAAGGTAATGCATTTTCTTTTTAAATAAAACATATGGTTACATCTGCCCAGAACCACTCCAGTGTTAATAGTTAACAGAATTTCCTTTTGTTTTGCTAAAATTACTGAGCATATTGTTTTTAACATTTACGTATCTCTGCTATCTAATTATAGCTTACATATTAGAATTGCAGTTTATAACAATATTGGAAAAGAATTTCAATATTTACTGTATATGCAAAGTGATCCCCCCAAAACGGGCACCAACTGTATACACAAAAGGTGTGTGCAGGCCCGTTTTTTGGGGGATCACCCTGTATATAGTACATTACTGTCCTTCATTACAAATTCTTTGATGGAATTAATCCAGAACGGGAAAGCAAGATAGAAGTAAAGAAACATTGCAAGAGGCACTCTCAAGTCCATCCTAAGGTTCTGTCCCTGATTAATGTTATTTCTGATGTGGCGTGGAGGACTTAGGAAAACTTTGTTTTATCTTTATGAAGAATCCTCATTATTATTTTCTTTCGAGAAATATTGGAACACTTTTATATTAGGTTTGTTTAAGTGAAAGTAACCTTCCCCGATGTTGTATGTAGTTCATTATCTTATTTACCATTTGACTTTGCCAGAATCACCTTAGTTGTTACCTTACAAAACATAAACTAGCTAAAAAGTAATTTAAGACGACGATACCGCCGCTTACTTTAAGCTATTTCCGCTAAAAATTAAGATTTTTTAGGTAGCTTCAAAATGGGAGCCTTCATCCCCATACCCCCCGCAACTTTAAAAGAACTCGTAATATTCCTAATTTGAAAGCCTAACATCAGATCTGAATGCAAAAGCCGATTGTTAAATGTCGTTAGGCCTCTAGTTTTTCTATCGTGTTCCTTGACATCAGACATATAAGCCTAACCCAGAAATGCTATTTAAATCAATCATTTATTCTTTAAAATTGATTAATATAAACTGTCCATATCATATTTTAATTCAGAAACAAAAATTCCCTTCAAAATGATATATAATATGATGTGATTCCTGTGGCTGCTGACTCCCAATATATACTTAAAAAAAGTAACAAAGTATCGATAAACTTAATTTCATCAGAATGGAAGCATAAACGGTTATTCCTATGTAATCTAATGAATTGAATATCATTTCTTTTATAACTTTGGTTGATTAGAATGCTCTAAAACCCTGGAATGACGACACTGTCGTCGTCTCAAATTACCGCTAAGAGGACCCGGCGTTGCTCGGGTAAGGGCTTCAGAGGGCTATGCCCATCAAGGAGGCCCTGGAAATTCGACCTTGTGAGGATAATTTCCATGAGGTCAATGGTCAAGTCAGCTCAACAGTTCCCAAGTCAAGAAGAACCTCTATGGCAAGTTTGGTTGCAATCGGATGGGCCCACGCGGCGTCAAGTTTTGTGCTTTCCCATAGGGGGCCCGAAGATTCACCCCTAAAGGCCATTCCCTAAGTCAAGAAATGTCTTCACAGCAAGTTTGGTTGACCGAGGCCTTGGCCCCGCAAGGTCACTCCCCAGATAAAAAAGCACCTCCGCAGCAAGTACCTCGAATCAATAGTGTTCCCACACAAGGTCAAGTTTCCTTCCCCCTTGGTATGGCCTAAAATTTGACCCCGCAGGGGCACGTTTGGTTGAAATAAAAAAAACGGTACGCACACACATTGAGAGCACGTACACACGCACAGCTTCCTTTACAGATATAGATTTTGTTGGAGATGTTATTAGTATGTTGTAACAGTTTGATTGGCTCAATTGTTTGTGCCTGGAGAAATGGGTTGGTGATACCTATCTGGAAACTTAGTGGGCCATTATTTATTTATTTTTTTTTACCATTTACTTAAACAGAATTAAACATTCTGTCCTGTAGTATATACCTTACTGTTAATCAAGTAGTAATATGGTGTGTTTAAGACTGAAAGCAACGATGTTACTTTTAAATCACATTAACATTATCGTAATTATTACAGATGGTGTCAGTAGGTAAAGGCAAGGAAACTAGAAATGGGGATATTTAAGCGCATAAAAGGTCGCTCCATGTCTACAAGTTTGTTTCATTATGATAGTTTTTGGAAAGCTCCTTTATTTAATGAAGTGTCAATTAAGCAAATAATCCTATCATAACGTGTGGTTTAGTAGAAATATTTTTCAAGTTTGTTTAATGTATTTTTTACTGAATTATAGTTTAATTTAATTTATAATCTCCATGAGTTACTACACATATATTTATGTATCTTTTATTATAGATTATGTCCTGTATATATTTATTATAGTGTTTTAGTTTTGTTTCTAAGCGTTCATGCTTCCGATAACTTGAATGTCCTGCTTCCTCTGAAAGGATGACTTTAATCTTTGTATTTTATAAGTATTCAACTAAACTAAGGCATTCCTGGTATATTTCAATTGTTACAATTCTTTTATGCCATTTTCTTAAACACATACCGTTCAAATAATACCTTCTATATTTGTTTAAAAACGTTTTAAGACACTGGAATCAGTGAATTTATCATCATCATCACTAACTCTATAATTTAAGAAGATGATTTTTTTGCGTATTTGAATAATACTTTCATCTTTGTTTGGTTATGACTTATGTTTTTTTTTTCAAAGTTATTTCTAATAATTCTTTTATAATATCAAAAAACAAAATGGTGAAGTTCAGAAAGAAATATAAGTATCGAAATTTTGTGAATTTTTTAAAACCCAAAGAATTACAAATGGGGAAGTTCAGAAAGAAATATAAGTATCGAAATTTTGTGAATTTTTTAAAACCCAAAGAATTACAAATGGTGAAGTTCAGAAAATTTATTTTTATATATCTTCCTCTATAACTATATTTTAGCAACGTGATATTTTGAAAGGGGGAAAATTTAGTTTAGAGTTCCTTTTTAAAATTATTATAACTGGTGAAGAAAATTTATAAAAATTTAATATGGCTGCTTTTTTCAGATTTTCATTCTAGTAGCGACGTGAAAGCTTCCCCCGTTGGGGAAAGTAGTGAAGCCATTGCCTGGTTTACTGATAATTGTAAATTATACAGTAAATTTTCTGTAAAATTTACTTTTTTTTACAGTGTACTCAAGGGTTTCGCATTATTAATGTTAAGCCTATCCAGGTGTCAGTGAACAAAGAGGCTTCAACCTGACTCGAGATAATATTAATTATAATAGAGGTTTTATATGGCCCCCTTCAAGACCTTGAAGCCTTCGCAGAGCGCTCGTCCATTGACTAGGAAAAGGCCTGAGGGAAGAGGAGGGGTTTCAGAACCTGCCTGAAAGCACCAAGCAAAGAAGAGGAGCGTATCCAAAGGAGAAGATCATTCAGCAGCTTAGGGGGAACTAGAAAGAAGGCAGAATCATCCATGCAGCAGAGACGAGTGCGAGGAACCTAAGGCAGGAGGGAACTTCTCGTGAGAAGGGCTTTTTGTTGTCTGGGCAGAGCCAATGAGGAGGACAGGTCAGGGAAAGTTGCGGTGCTTAGGATTTTAAACGTGAGAAGGAAGAATTTAAAAGCGATTCTAAATTTAATTAGCAGCCAGCGTATTTCACGGAGCGGCGGTGGGATTGGGAGAACCTTCCTAAGTGGAGGAGAACTCGAGCCGCTCTTTTGGAGAAGTTGAAGAGTAGGGATTGTAGCGTTAGGAGATGGTGACCATCACCTCGTTAGGGACCCACTTTAATTACCTCGATACAGTTCGTCTTAGCTTCACCCGACAGCCCTTGTGTGCCCATGAACCTATGGGCTTACACACATTAAACAGAAAAAAAACAACCCAACAACTATCTCGATACACTGCCTGCGAATGCTCCCTAATAGGTGACTGGCAAGCTTTGTTACTTGGCGTTAACCTTCACCTCACAACCAGGACCGACACCACAAATAAAAAAAAAACAACCGAAAAAACGAAAGATGATTCTATGTTGACTTTATTTTGCCACTCGGCGGGAATTGCCATTGCTCTCCCCACATTATGAGGCAGTGAGTTAACACGAGTATGACGAAGAAAACCCACCATAGTTCATAGCGGTCACTCGCCAGGTCAACATTCATCAACAAAAAATAGATCAATAAACAAATAAACTTTAACATAAACACAAATGAAAAAACAACATTTTCAGCACAACCTCTCATCTACAAGTACTCGCGAAGTTCCTTAGGGCTGGTCTCGATGGACTTGTTACGATTGACTTTCGTAACCTTGTCGTTACTAGTAGTGTCTTTACTCCGATTATAATTCGTCATAGCTACAAATATTTACAGATTCAAAGAGTATCTCATTAATTATTGATTTATATCCTAAAATGGTAAACATGTAGACGAGCCGCCCGGCCGGAAAAAAATATTTTGTGTAAATATTATCGTTCACCCGCTTCTGAATATTTATGCGCGTTTGAGTCGTCTTACGTCATACCTCACCCCCAACTTCTATTATAATTCGCAAAACGATTAAAGGCGCTGACATGATGTAGTTAAAGCATTTACCTATGTAAACGTCAGAACATTATGAAAATTATGATTATATACTTGAAGACTGTGCCCCCCAGACCCCTCCCACAATTTAATGAAACTCAGGATCATCGTAGTGCGGTCCACGCATCGTGTTTACCCCCACACGAGCCGTTTCCTATAAATGTATTCCAAAATCGTAAAACATTTTGGAACACGGACGAAATAGTACATCTTATCGGCCGGAACGCTCGTCTACATATTTACCCCTAAAATTACTTAGGATTCACTAGGAGTTGATGGTGCGTCCCTAGAATAAAGCTTTTCCAAAAGGATACCTCATCTTGGAAGTCGTAAACGACCCAGAATGAATAAGGATATTACTTTGCTAGTTTGGGAGCAGTTCTGTTATGGCAGTGTCCGAGCCTTCTAAATTTCCTGTTTCATACTTCGGAACATGCACCTCATAACGCAAAGAATTCTTCGTACGCATTAAATTTCTTGTTGTCTTTTTCTTATTTCACTTCAGTAATAAGATTGCATAAAAAAATAGAATTCTATTTCGGATGATGATGTGTGAAAAGTTTTGAAATTACTTCTAAAAGTTGTTTAAATTTGATATCAAAGGGTTATAAGTCAGTGTGAGCCATGGCTGCTATTATTAAGGTGGGGGAAAGATAATGAGGAGAAAAAGGCAAGTAAAGGATATATTCAGTGAAAATGGTGAAAAGCAGAATGTAAGAGTGAACACTCGCTCACATTTTGTGCGTAAATAATTCCTGAACGAAGAAATATGGCCCAAATAAGTGGAAACCATTTTAAATCAAAAGGTATAAAAAAAAAATGCACGGATGAATAATCCTCGTCAAACGCTTAAAAAACACAAGAAAGAAAAACAGTAAATAAAACGTGAAAATGAAAGCTGGAATTTCTGGTTGAGGAAAAAGATGTATCAAAAATATTTCAAAAATGTGATGCTAAAGCGTCATTGTCTCGACTAACCAAAGGCCTGAACGATTTCCACTAAATTTATTAACAAGCCCAAACAGAAGCCATAAGCCATATTATCAAGTATATATATATATATATATACAGTTACATCCAAATATTAAATTCACTCAGAAAAGGAAGACAATGACTCCATTCTTTTCTTAGACCTATTAATAACACGCACAACCAACGGTTTCTCCACTTCCATTCACCGAAAACCTACACATACTGGCTCTGGACTCCATTTTCTTAGTTATTGTTCCACCAAAATCAAATTAAACTCTATCAAAACCTTACTTTATCGCAATTACAATCTCTCCACCTCATACCTCAATTTCCACAACGAGATCACTTCCCTCACTAACTATTTCCAACAAAACCGATATCCTTCAAACTTATACGACCGAACTCTTTGAAATTTTATCAATAAAATATTTTCCCCGAAAGATCCCTCATACAACGTCCCTAAAGAAAAGGTTTTTGTAACTCTCCCATATTTAGGACCCCTCATTCACTTCTCTTGGCCAAACTCTCACCATTTCTTAAAAATTCATTTTATACCAATTTTTCAAAACACACGCAAAGTACAGCATCTTTTCAACATTAAAGACAAAATACTAACGCTGCTTCTATCTTCCATCATATATGAATTCAACTGCTCGAGATGTAATTCCGAGGTGTATTTAGGATCGACACAGCGCACACTACATACCCGTATTTGCGCACATTAAGGCATTAGCAACAGAACTGGAGCTTCGCTCAGTACTCCCGAATTCTCCCCTATCCGAACACACTACGAAAACAGACATCCACACCATTAACCAAACTTAAATGATTTTTCAATTCAAGATACAGCAAACAACGAAAACCAACTACGTACACTGAAATCTCTTTATATTAGATTTAAAAACCCCACTTTAAACTTCAACACAAACTCATTTCCACTTTTACTACAACTATAATTACCCACGAATTACACACGCCAAATCCACTCCTCCCCCCAAATAACCCCTATCTTTCAAATATTTCTATTATCCCCCTTTTTACAATAAAGACATCCCAAACTAATTAATCTCAGTTTTATTTAAAAACAAAAACATATTTCCTATTCCCTAATAGTTAAAAGCCCCGCTTTATATAATTTGAATATTACCACCTCTGCTGCTTCCCATTTCCCATATAATTAATTTATAAATATTTGATAACTTTTCTAAAAAATTCTTATGTTTGTATATATTTATAATCTCATATTCTTGAGAATGGGTTCCTACCCGAAACGTCAGTACCAAGAAGTTAAGATATAATAATGAATTTCCTAAATTTAGTCTGCTTATTTATCCTAAAAATATGTATACGCCTGGCAACGCGCAATCCCTCTGCTCTCTTAAGATATATATATATATATATATATATATATATATATATATATATATATATATATATATATATATATATATATATATTAAAAACACAACACAGTACCAATTCCCCTTGAGCGTAAAATGCCTCTCTTTGATACAAATATTGTTCCTGTGATATCTAACATCTTCGTTGTAGGGTACATTCTACATCTTTCTTATTCCAATTTATGTTTTGTTTCTTTTTTTTCTAACTCACTTGAAGCAAAACGTCACATGATGTTTCCTTAACCTCAAAACTGACACTTAGTTACTCTTTTCCTATCTGCCATTCTTCTCCTAAGGCCAGAAACAGGTCCGGAGAGAGGCGCCAGGAGCCAAACTCTCAGATGCGGCTTCAAAATCAATATCATTCAAAATTTACTCTAGAAGAGATAATGAGTTAATCGAGATTAAAGTTGAATAAACAAGAGGCAAAATACTTGTTTTACAAGGTTGATGGTATTAAATAATAATCAGTGAAGGTTTCTTTGTAGAGCTCAAAATATATTAAAATAATATTCAAAGCTCTAGTTAATTAAGATAACGAAAATAGGCACATTAATGGAACGCAATAAATTATTATTAAAAGTATTCCAAATTTATGGTAATTGAAATGAATTGCATAAAAGGAGGTGAATTTAGTTTATCTGATAAATAGCAGATAATCAACTCAAAATAGAATCAAATTAACATTATATTTGGTTGGTGTGGTATATTAAACTGGGTTGGCCAAAAAAAATAGGTATTTATATATGTTAGCTAATGAAAATCGACATTAATCGGTCTATTAAATTGTGAATTATTACTAATGAGAATTCGATGTCATTAATCATTCGAGTTTCTGTGATATTTATTCTATTAGAATTTAGCTTTCATCTCTAATTTATCGCGGGATTTATAATGAATTTTTCATAATGAGTTTTACATGGAGACTGAGACTCGTTTCGAAGGGACCATTTTTGTTAATTACTCAGTTAAGGATTAAAATCCGTAACTTTAGCTTAAAAGTGAGAACACATAATGCGACATTAGAAATTTCAATTTCCACCTTATTTTATCAATTTTAATATCAAGTGAAATATTTACATATACGAAAGTGAGACAGATTAAAAAATATCACTTATATTTTTGAATTGAGTGAAAACCAATAGGAGCAAATTTGGTATCTCCTGCGGATAAGGATTTTGATATTGGCTAATTTGAAATGTGCTGGAGCACTGCTCAGGAACTCTTTCATTTTAATTTTCTCACGGATTATTTATTTGAGCAACTGACTAAAAATATCTATCAAAACCTTTCTTTCCACAAAATCAGTTACAAACCCCAAAGGTTTTGCTTAAATTTTATCTTGAACATTTTACTACTAAATAAAATATGATTTTACTCTCTGTTCTTAATAACTACTTATCCCAATAGCAGTTTAAAAAAGAATTTCCGCCATTGTATTTGTGATCCCTAAAAGTATATAAATTTACGTGTTCGACCTGACAAGTCTCTATTTTGGCCTTTAAGCCAAAACTGAAATATTGGATTACAAAACACTTGTGTTGATCAAATACATAGAACAAACATTCCCTTTTTCTAATCCTGAATTCAATTCATTTACACAATATTGTCAAAAATATAACTACCCTGTTCATGCTGATTCTTCCAGTCTATTAACTTCTGTTTCCTCTTCTCTAAAATTAAATCTTTATCAATTATATGACTAAAATCGAGAACTAAATGATTACTCATGTTCCCTTAAATCGTTGGCTTTAGTATCAACTAACCAACTAAATTCTCCCAACAGCCATTTCCTCTGGCTTTAGTATCAACTAAACAACTAAATTCTCCGAACAGCCATTTCCTCTGGCTTTAGTATCAACCAACCAACTAAATTCTCCCAACAGCCATTTCCTCTGGCTTTCGTATCAACCAACCAACAAAATTCTCCCAACAGCCATTTCCTCTGGCTTTAGTATCAACCAACCAACTAAGTTCTCCCAACAGCCATTTCCTCTGGCTTTAGTATCAATTAACCAACTAAATTCTCCCAACAGCCATTTCCTCTGGCTTTAGTATCAACTAACCAACTAAATTCTCCCAACAGCCATTTCCTCTGGCTTTAGTATCAACCAACCAACTAAATTCTTCCAACAGCCATTTCCCCTGGCTTTAGTATCAACCAACCAACTAAATTCTCCAAACAGCCATTTCCTCTGGCTTTAGTATCAACCAACCAACTAAATTCTCCCAACAGCCATTTCCTCTGGCTTTAGTATCAACCAACCAACTAAATTCTCCAAACAGCCATTTCCTCTGGCTTTAGTATCAACCAACCAACTAAATTCTCCCAACAGCCATTTCCTCTGGCTTTAGTATCAACCAACCGACTAAATTCTCCCAACAGCCATTTCCTCTTTGTGATTCCCCCTCATAATTCTCAGCTGTCTTATCAGCTCCAGCGGTAGAGCTCAGTTTATGTTTCCAGTTTTCTAGTTGTAAATTTCTTTGGGTTTTTTTTGGGGGGAGAGGTTTGTTTTTATTTGTATCTTGTAACGATTGCATTTAAAATTTGTTTTTTTGATTTGTTCACAAGTATATTTTTCAATTTTAATGTTGTGCTTTAATTGATTTTTCATTTTACATTTAGTCAGTATTATTTTTACTCCTAAGAATAATTTATATTACATTACTCTTCCTCACCCTATAATTTATACGGTTTTACATTTTACATTTCTATCAGTTTTAAATTCATATATATTACGTTTCTACTTATTCACCTGATTATTTTTAATGGTATTCACTTGTATTATGTATATTTCTTTGTATTTTTATAAGATGACTTGCACTGAAGATGGGCTGTGTTGTATTATGGTGAGCATCAAAACTTCCAGAAATTTTAATGTTCCTTCCTAGTATATATATATATATATATATATATATATATATATATATATATATATATATATATATATATATATATGGATTGTTTAGCCTAGATCCTATCATATCTAATTATATTAACTCACAAATTAAAGTGTTTAAAGAATTTGTACCTCTTAGTTAGGGTTTTGATGTATGTAGCCGTTTTAAACCCCTACTCCTTACTATTTAAGACATTGTCTGTCCTGACCTACGTTATTCCATGAAGAGGTCTTTTAGAATAAAGACGAAAGAGCTCGGAATCGTTTTTCCATTTTCCTTGTGGGTGTTATTTAAGTAAAAAGAATTATTTTTTTTCCAATATGCCTAAATACTGCTAACACGAAGTGATTTGCAGGGACATAGAACTCCTCCTTATATTTGGCAAATGAACAGACAAGTGGCCGTCCCTCCAGATACCATGGTACTCTTACATTGTTCAGAAGCTCATCATCCGACATTCATCATGGTCGTCCTTTGGGAATTTTAATGAGAAAGATTTTCAGTTTAATTTTTTTTTGTCCACCTTAAATCCTTCCATCTCTCAATCTGAACCGCATCCCCAGTCTCATATCTTTAATCTTTTTGAACTTTGGGTTTTTAATTAAGTAGATACTGTTTTACAAGCCTCATGTTTGTTAAAGACAAAAGTATTTGTTAAAGACTTTACATCTTAAGTGTAGTCGAATGGTGTTTCTTAGTATTTCGATCGGATTTCTTACCATCTTGTAACCGAGCGTCGTCCTCTTCCCCATTTCCCTTCACCTACGCGTTAAGGACTCATGGTTCGTTCTATGCACATTTATCCTTTAGGTGCTATAAAACCGATCTCACTTCCAATTGTTATGATTATTAGTCATTCGGAATAAAAGAAAGAAATATATTCCTCAACAAGGCTAAAATGCTTTGTCGTAGAATGACTCCCGATGATATACCATATATCACTATTCGTTGAGGGAACTTCCTTAATTATCTCTAGAGTGCGTTTTTACTGTCTGGCGGCCGATATTATGTATCTTCAAAATGCTTAAGAAGTGGAACTGAGCTCAAGGTTAATAATATTGCTATCATTAATAAAATAGAGTTTTATTAATAATAACTAGAAACAAAACACAAAAACGGAAAATATTGACAAACAGAATGGAAAGGGTCGTGGAGACTCGGGCTAATCCAAGGATTTAAGGGATCAAAAAAGATAAAACAAATATGGAGTTAAAGAGATGGGATGGTTCGATAAACCATTTAAAGCACAGGATAGAATTGACAAATAAGGGATCAATACTCAAAAGGTGACGCTTGGCTTACGTAACTTCATTAGGGTGCAGTGGAAGGTACTTGAAGGAACATTCGGTCCGCTGGCGAGTTCCAGCCGAAGGGGGGGGATAAAAGGATCCCTGACGTGGCGTCTTGGAAAGGAGAACCGTTACTCGACGAACGGCTTGACGAACAATGGCTGTTCTAGGTTGTTCTCTTCTGAACAAAGGGGGGGATGAGAACCGTCTCTTGTCTACGGGCTCAAGAACAATGGCTGTTCTAATGTTGTTCTCCTTTGAACAACAGGGGGGGTGAGAACCGTTTCTTGGCGAAGGGCTCAAAACGAACAATGGCTGTTCTAATGTTGTTCTCCTTGAACAACAGGGGGGGATGAGAACCGTTTCTTGGCGAAGGGCTCAAAACGAACAATGGCTGTTCTAATGCTGTTCTCCTTGAACAACAGGGGGGGGGATGAGAACCGTTTCTTGGCGAAGGGCTCAAAACGAACAATGGCTGTTCTAATGCTGTTCTCCTTGAACAACAGGGAGGGGGGGATGAGAACCGTTTCTTGGCGAAGGGCTCAAAACGAACAATGGCTGTTCTAATGCTGTTCTCCTTGAACAACAGGGGGGGGATGAGAACCGTTTCTTGGCGAAGGGCTCAAAACGAACAATGGCTGTTCTAATGCTGTTCTCCTTGAACAACAGGGGGGGGAAGGGGATGCCTTGGGGACTTGGCGTCACTAAAGGCTCGAACCTTTGGCACTCAAGGAATGTTGTCCTCCTTCTGGACAAGTGATGGTGAATCTCGAGGTCGAGGTCCCTTGGCGCACAAAGGGAGAGAGGGTCGTGGTGATGTTTCGCGACGAAAATATGGATCTCCAATCTGATCTTAGTGGTAAAGTTTCCATATAAATAGCCAGGACATCTCCTTGGCGTGGGGGAAAATGGAGTGAAAGCTTGGAGGGAACGCACAGCTGGGCCGGAGAAAAATGCCTTATCTGTCCATAAGCCTAACTCGATCTGGCGAGGTCGGCGTATGGGGGCGAACGTGGGGGGGACGATAACCTCCTTGTTTAAACATTGGCGTCCGGTAGCTGTTGATAAGACTCCAAGCCTCGAATCGAAGATGCACGTGGGCCTCCTCGAGGTTTTAACTAATATGGGATAGGAGTTGAATTTAACACAGATTCAACTCGTTCTATCACACCCCTCCATTCCAGGGGAAGTTGTCACTTCGAAAAAAAAAGAGAGAAGGGACAACGATAGAGCTCCGTTGTAGGGAACTCGTTTTCTTGTACCAACCGTATCTTCCTGCACCTAACTATTATTACCTCAATACATGATTATTTTGATCTTTAGATTACAGGGGAAAATAACCTTTAATACAACTTAATAAAAAAAAGGGCATGGAACAATGAAATGTTATAAACTTAGTACATACGGGACAAAATAATTTATACGTAAATTAATAAGAACAAATATATATACATAAAAAAAAATTAGACATTGAGCGTTACAAAATTCAGACATATACATTAATTAATTATATTACAAAAGAATCTTAAATTAAGTCGTACAAGACGGTATATACCTACATGGAGATACTAATCCTATGAATACAATTGTTCTACGCTATTCGGTAACGCATTCCTACTGAGTGCGTCAGCGACCTGGTTATCGGAACCTTTGATATAATTTATTTTAAATTGATACTCTTGCAAGAGTAAACTCCAGCGCATGATGCGGCCGTTTGAGTGTCTCAAATTCCTAATATAGGCTAACGGACGGTGGTCGGTTCCTATTCGAAATTCTTTACATATCAAGTACAGCTTGAATTTGTCTATGACCCAGATAATTGATAGAGCTATCTTTTCTCTAGTGGCATATCTCTCTCCGCGTGGTAATAATTGACGACTAGCATATGCAACTGGATGACTCGTTCTGTCATCCACGTATTGAAGGAGTACACCTCCAATGCCCTCGTTGATCACGTCGGTCTTAACCCCAAAGGATTTTTCCGGGTTGGGCAACTTAAAAATGGGGGCAGAAATTAACTTACTTTTGAGCTGATTAAAATGGGAAACAGCGACATCATTCCAACGTAAACGATCGGAGAAATTCTTTTCCTGAAGGGGGCATAGGGGGGCCAAAATTGCAGCGAAATTCGGAACAAATCGCTGATAGGGAGAAGCTGATCCTAGGATCGATCTTAATGGCTTCTTTGTAATCGGGAGGGGCATGTCGGCGATTGCCTTAATCTTGTTCTTGTGGGGACCTGACTTGCTTTGTCCTATTTTGAAACCCAAATATTTGATGGTTTCGTGGGCAAACTGGCATTTGCTGGGGCCAATGGTGAGGCCATTTTCACGCAGTTGCTCGAAAAGAGCTAATAGGGCGGGTAAATGGTGATTCCATTTAATTAGTTCTTGGAGCTGACTCTTCTGACGTGGTGTCAGCTGCGCGTCACTATCCAGGTCAGAGGGTTCCAAAGACTTGCCTGGTAGGGAAGGAGGAGGGTAATCGGCATCAGGGTGGATGCACACTGTCTCGATTACATTAAGGGACTCCGCGGGGCAATCCTCTTCAAGCGCCGATGCTTCGTCCAGTTCTACGAAGGTATCTCCATGGGCGCGTTGGGGTTCCTTTTTTCTTGGGGTCCAGGGACAGTCTCCGTGTCCTTGTCTGGGGCCTTATCACCTAAGGGTTTTAGTGAATCACATTCCTCTTTTTCCGTCCTAAAGTCCTGGTTAGGGGTCTCCGAGAAATCGGACGGTATCGGGGTTCTGATGGGGACGGGCTCCTGGGCTTCTTTCTTATCTCGGCCTTGAGGAAGGGCGGCCTGAAACACAGGGTCGAAACTTACTTGGGGGCTCTGTCCTATAAGTACGGAACAGAATTTTATGGGTGCTACAATGACTTCAGCCCAGCCATTATAATATTGACACTGCAGGTAACATCTAGCGACGGGGAATCGGTTCGCCCGCCCAAGTTGGTCATGTACCACCGCAAATTTTTCGTGGTTAGAGGCCACTGGGAGGAGTTCGTCGGACACGATGAAGCAGGTACATCCTGTGTCCCTGACGAGAGTCAATACTCGACAGCTGTCCACGCTGCCCTCCTCATATTTCAAAGTTCCCGATGAACTTTTACCAAAAACAAAATTTACCTGGTGGCCTGACGGAGGGGGAGAAGTTTCTGCTTGGGTCTGCACCACCGGGGGAGCCGGGGTTGCATTAATCTGGTGAACTTGGTGGGCTGGTCCGCTTTTAAGCCTAGAATTTTGGGGGCAATTCCAGCTCATGTGGTTTTCTACAGCACAGGTGAAGCATATGGTTGGTCGCTTCGGGAAGAGAGATGGAGGAGAAGTCTTAACGGGAGGTTTGGAGTCCCGTTGTTGGTTTTGGGGAAAGAAGTTTTGGGGTTTTACGGGGCTCGGAAACTTTGTCAGCTTTCCTGGGAAGGAGCGCGAATCCTTCCTTCTTTCTTCTCGTTGTATTTCTCTTTCTCGTTCCTCTCGTTGTTTTTCTCTTTCTCGTTCTTCTCGTTGTATTTTTCTTTCTCGTTCTTCTCGTTGTATTTCTCGTTCTCGTTCTTCTCGTTGTATTTTTCTTTCTCGTTCCTCTCGTTGTATTTCTCTTTCTCGTTCCTCTCGTTGTTTTTCTCTTTCTACCTCTTTTCTTTGATATTTTTCTTCAATCCGAGCTAGTTTAATCTGATGGTGAAGGTACACTTGTCTTATCCATTCCTCTCTTATGTACTTAATTAGTTCTTTTCCGGAAAGTCCCAAGGATTCTCCTTGCGCTTTAAAGAATTCGAACTCAGTCATCTTTGCACTTGGGGGCGCAATAGTCAACCAACTAAAATTCCTTGCAACAAGAATTATGCCTCTATAGAATTAGCCTACCTAAATATGGGCACTGACCTATTCGTACTTGGTTTCTCAATCTAAATAACCACTGACTAAAATCACAAAAAAAACAAACAAATTATTATAACCGTTCCTTGAGCTACTCCAGCTTCTTAAGTTTAAAAAAAAGGGGATAGCAATCGTTAAAACAAAAGGGAACTACTATATTCTATTATTATAACGAATAACACTATGCTTTACTCGACTGAGACCAGTGTTTGCAAAGATATAGCGTTAAACCTTACACACCTGATACCAAATTAAATAGTATATATATATATATGTCGTAGAATGACTCCCGACGATATACCATATATCACTATTCGTTGAGGGAACTTCCTTAATTATCTCTAGAGTGCGTTTTTACTGTCTGGCGGCCGATATTATGTATCTTCAAAATGCTTAAGAAGTGGAACTGAGCTCAAGGTTAATAATATTGCTATCATTAATAAAATAGAGTTTTATTAATAATAACTAGAAACAAAACACAAAAACGGAAAATATTGACAAACAGAATGGAAAGGGTCGTGGAGACTCGGGCTAATCCAAGGATTTAAGGGATCAAAAAAGGTAAAACAAATATGGAGTTAAAGAGATGGGATGGTTCGATAAACCATTTAAAGCACAGGATAGAATTGACAAATAAGGGATCAATACTCAAAAGGTGACGCTTGGCTTACGTAACTTCATTAGGGTGCAGTGGAAGGTACTTAAAGGAACATTCGGTCCGCTGGCGAGTTCCAGCCGAAGGGGGGGGATAAAAGGATCCTGACGTGGCGTCTTGGAAAGGAGAACCGTTACTCGACGAACGGCTTGACGAACAATGGCTGTTCTAGGTTGTTCTCTTCTGAACAAAGGGGGGGATGAGAACCGTCTCTTGTCTACGGGCTCAAGAACAATGGCTGTTCTAATGTTGTTCTCCTTTGAACAACAGGGGGGGTGAGAACCGTTTCTTGGCGAAGGGCTCAAAACGAACAATGGCTGTTCTAATGTTGTTCTCCTTGAACAACAGGGGGGGATGAGAACCGTTTCTTGGCGAAGGGCTCAAAACGAACAATGGCTGTTCTAATGCTGTTCTCCTTGAACAAACAGGGGGGTTGATGAGAACCGTTTCTTGGCGAAGGGCTCAAAACGAACAATGGCTGTTCTAATGCTGTTCTCCTTGAACAACAGGGAGGGGATGAGAACCGTTTCTTGGCGAAGGACTCAAAACGAACAATAGCTGTTCTAATGCTGTTCTCCTTGAACAACAGGGGGGGGATGAGAACCGTTTCTTGGCGAAGGGCTCAAAACGAACAATGGCTGTTCTAATGCTGTTCTCCTTGAACAACAGGGGGGGAAGGGGATGCCTTGGGGACTTGGCGTCACTAAAGGCTCGAACCTTTGGCACTCAAGGAATATTGTCCTCCTTCTGGACAAGTGATGGTGAATCTCGAGGTCGAGGTCCCTTGGCGCACAAAGGGAGAGAGGGTCGTGGTGATGTTTCGCGACGAAAATCTGGATCTCCCATCTGATCTTAGTGGTAAAGTTTCCATATAAATAGCCAGGACATCTCCTTGGCGTGGGGGAAAATGGAGTGAAAGCTTGGAGGGAACGCACAGCTGGGCCGGAGAAAAATGCCTTATCTGTCCATAAGCCTAACTCGATCTGGCGAGGTCGGCGTATGGGGGCGAACGGGGGGGGACGATAACCTCCTTGTTTAAACATTGGCGTCCGGTAGCTGTTGATAAGACTCCAAGCCTCGAATCGAAGATGCACGTGGGCCTCCTCGAGGTTTTAACTAATATGGGATAGGAGTTGAATTTAACACAGATTCAACTCGTTCTATCACATGCTTTAAATCTCTAAGAGATTCAAATTACTTTTTACCAACAGAGTCTCATATTAGTCCTTCGTTTCCTTCGTGGTTCATTCGTTTCATTCGTATTGATTAATCATTAATTGACGATATTTTAGAATTCAGACCATTTGCCGCGTTCTTAGTAATAAATCGTTAAAGACAACAATCAAGAGTGAGTCAGTTTCCATAAATATACATATTAGAATATTGTATCCATTCCGGGAAACTGAAAAATTGAATCTTAAAATATATTTCAAATTGTATGCTGGTTTTATATCAAGTAGAGGTGGTAATTCCCAAACCACATCAGATTTGCTCGGCCATGTAAACCTTTTTCAAAATTTGCTTTATTCATTAGGTTGTAATATGTTACAGAATATAATAAGTATGTGCACTCTATTCACATCTATTCGTTCTGCTAAGCCCAAGAAATCCAGCTTCACCGGACCTCAGATCCAAGTGCTGTTGATAGGTAAGATATTCAAAGGGGAAGCTGCTGGTAGTGCTAATGGTATAATACTGAATGGAATAATTATTTTTGAGATTTACCTCTCTATTAGACAGGTATCACATAAGATACATTCGATTGCAAAGGTTTAAAAAAAAAGTTTTTATATATATTCTTTATTGTTACATAATTCTTTTTAAATAGCAGATTACAGGTGTGGTTTAAAAAATAAATATAAACAGACTGGTGTGAAATTTGGGGGAGCTTCAGCCCCCTTGATCCTCCTCAGATCCGTTTCTGGATAGTCTCAAATCCCTCACTAAATAGTTTTGTTCAGATAGAGCGATAAAATAGTGCTCCGATTTGCTACTTCTTCCATCATATTGAGATCTTCATTACCAGTATCTGAATCAGAATTATTATGCAAATTTTCCTATTTGTCTGAAAGAAGCAGACCTGGTAAATAGGCTAAAAAACAAGGTTACAAAGACAGTTGAATAGAGATAGAAGATATATAAATAATAATTTTTTTAAATTATAGCTTTAAACAATAAAAGAACAAAATTATCCGTCATCACAGAGATATGGACTTCCTCCTTATCATTCTCACATCAAATGCGAATTCATTAATTTTGCCTTTGTCATTTATTAATTTCTCTAAGAAAATAGTTTCTAGGATTTGTCTTTGTTTCCCAGTTTAATAGCAAACTAGGCATAGCACAATTGCTTAATAAAATCTTTAAGGTATTTATATGTTTCTTGATCCTAAACTCCTCATTCATGTAGCAGAAATCGTTGGGTATTTTGACCAAACCACAGCTAGCCATAAATCACATCTTAACAGTGCCAAAAGAAGATAGGAGTATTATTTATAAAAATAAAATTAGCTTACGTGGTGCCCATACCACGATATCTGAGTAACAAATAACTTATATGGTTTACTATCATGACATTTATATTTAATATAGTATTAAATTAAACATAATATTAACTATTAAATTTATTTATGAAATGACTGTGTGTTATGACATTTTATTAATTTATTTTTAGGTCACCACACAAAATACATTGCAAACAAATAAAATGATTTTAGAATTATTTTCGCCGCAATAATATTTGACAACAGCTCAGGTCCTTAAATATCCGATAGATACTTCCGAATCTTCTGTTTCGATGTCCCATTGTAGTCAAGCGTTTGAGCAAGTCTTTGAGAAGGAAGACGCAGTTTTAAGGGATGGTGGGGGTGGTAGTCTTTGTGGTAATCTTCAAAATTGCAAAATATCACCTCTCTATAGAGTACTATCGACTTTGAGCCTAAAATCTCAGGTTGAAGAGTCCTCAAAGCTGAAAGAAATTTCAAATAAAGAAAGGAAAGAAGTAGATAGAAAGAATAATGTGAAGAGTTGACAAGTATAAACATGAAATGTTTTAACCCTAATTTCTACCCTTTAGAATACTAGCCCAAACCATCTACTAGTGAAAAACCTGAAAATATTCGGTCTATCAAATCTTGTCGTTGACCAAAATATTCGAGATTTGATCTCGCGAACTTGAGCCGCTTTTAAACGCTTTGGGGACAATTTGTTGTCCAAGGTCGACGGGCGGCAGCTTAGCCTCTCACTATTAGGTCATACAACTTTAATAATAAAATAATATAAAAAAACTGTCATAAAACCACGATTAGAAGACATTTTTAATAGTAGAGGTTTTAACATGGATCTGAAATAATTTAAGATCTCTTTATTTCTAAGAGGGGACATACTGATTAGCGTGGATTCCGAACCATGTGTATCTATAGCATGACAGCCGCTGAGAAGTCGAAATATTTTTGTGCCGTCTTATGAATTTGAAAACTTACGCTACAACACTCAATTGTACTCTGCATATTTGCTCATTCTTTATGTTTCTTCTTAACATTTTCTATTCGATTGAATACTTACAATTTCCTGTCTCCAAGGCACCATTTGTATGTTCTTTCATAACCTGTTTGGATGCGTAAACACGCAATCTTTCAAACGTTCAAGACAGTTAGATGGTCTTTTCTGCGCCCATTTTACACGAGTTGTGCCTCAAATATTTAAAAAAATAGATTCCGTTTTCTAATTTCAGTTGGCAAACTGAGATAAAAGTAAGAAAAATGGAACTATCACCCATTATCTCGTAAAAATACCGGTTTATAATGAAAATTAAATGGCGCGGAACAAAGTTCAAATAAACTAAGGAATTTTATGGACCCATTTCTCTCTTCTTTAATTTATAATGTCTTAAATGGCTGCCGGTCATAGAGCACACACACATGATACAGTATCGCGCTTCATTCAAGAATGTAGGAGGGTGGTTTTGTGAAGAACGGCCATTTCACTGGGAATTATTTTACTGGTTTGATAGAAAAGAGTTGTGGGAGGGGGTGGATTCCTAACCATAATTAAGTGTGGTGTCCTAGTTTGAAAAGGAAAACGACTAAATAACAATTCAACCGAAAATATTCCGAAAAGAAACAGAGCCTCATAATATAATTATATTTATTAAATTAAAGTTCATATGGGACTTAAGAGTCCTCCTATCATTTTTCCGCCCATTTTCTCAAGAGCATCGAAACACTAAAATGGACCTCGGGTCTCTGAAACCGCCTCTACAAAATCTCTCTTAGAGAAAACTCGCCCTTTATTTCAGGTAATGGGTGACTGGTAGGAAGGGCAATCCGGTTAAGTAGTATAGTGGATGGAATCATTTCTCTAAGGTAATGGCTGTAATATAGAGAGAGGTGTCGCATGGTACAGAGGTTGGGAAAGAGTCAATGGACCAAGTAAAGAATGAAGTGATGCAGAGAAAGAGATATTGTCAAAATGAGAATTGACGAGAGGTGGAGAGAAATATGAATGGGGAAAGAATGGTAATGTTTTGTACAAATAAGATATATATATATATATATATATATATATATATATATATATATATATATATATATATGTAGTCTCAAATTTATTTTAATCTTAATAAACAGTTTAATTTTATTTTGTGTGCATCTATGTTTTTGTCTGTATTTATTTCCATTTGAGTCAAGTCTTTAGAACATTTGCATTTATTCTACCTTGGTTTTTAGATCCTGACCTCTGAAGTTAATCTTTCGTTAACAATTTCCCTCTCGAAATTGCTTATGCGGTATTTTAATCCTCTTATCAACCTTTAGTCTTTTGAATTTACCTGATTTAATGATCTTATTTTGTATTTATTTTCACTCCTCCTAAGGTTTCCATTTCATATTAATTCATTTTGTTGATAGGTGTTTTGCTCTTTTTGTGGGCGTTCTCTCTCCTCTGTATCATCCTTAAGAATATTATAATTTTCAATACTTCTGTTATTCCTGAATAAAGAATTCGAAATAAAGTTCGAAAGTACTTGGAATCCTCGTATTAATTTTCCCTGTGGGCTTTGTTGCATTTATTACTTACTCACGCGATACTTTGTGAGGTGTCGACAAAGTATATATATAAACCATATATATATATATATATATATATATATATATATATATATATATATATATATATATATGGTTTCTTGGCTAAATTGGACAGTTTTTAATGTCTTCTGTAACCTTAAACAATCCTAATATGTCGTAAAGCATATAGAGTAAAGTTTAGGTTGAGTAAAAGTTAGCTGACATGGAGGACTGGAAGAGATCTGAATATTGGAAAAGAATTACTTGCATCATGATGATTCGCGCTAGGGAGCTTTCAAAGTTTATAATAATTCAATGGTGCGTATGCTATTTGCAGATGAAAGTAATGAGAAGTGGATGAGCTTTGCTAGAGAACTATAAGTTTCAGCATGGAGTCTTATAGAATAATCTGGTTTGGCCAACGGAACGTGTGTTCTGGATGACCTTTCAGTATGCTGTTCAACTCTAGAATGAAAGGTTAGGGTCGTTGAGTCGATGTAGATTACGTCGCAAGAAACACACTTAAATTTATAGATTAAATAAGAACGGCAAATAATTGGAAGGGTGTCTTTGTAGGTGTGATTATCTTTAGATCCGCCCAAAAGGAAGTGTTTCTAGATTATGGAGCGGATTTCGGTGGTCATCTTTTAGGTTTGTGAATCCAAGAAGTGTAGAGACTAAAAGCTGATTAGAATATTGGCTGTAAATTTAATTTCAGGGGGATTAATGTAAAGGTCAAGGCCCTTGCTTATGACCTAGGGTATTAGAGAACTCTGGAATCCATTTTTTTTTACATTTCAATTGCATTTAAATACTTTAACAATTTCAAGCTCTTCAAAATCTCGTAGATGCACTTCTACATTCACTTCGGTCAATGTCTCAAATCGGTAGACATTTGCTTGTCTCTCTCCCTCTTGATGATAAGCTACAGCTTACAAGAATATAATTAATTATTTAATCTAAATAAAATAGGTTATTCTGTAAAATTAATTATTTATTCACCTTATAAATATGTTGGGGTAAATTGAATTAAAATTTAAATTGGAAGTTCTTGAACTGTTTAATTTTTAGTTACCTTAAAATTATACAATCCAGTGAAATGATATTGTTCATTCATTTTCTTTAATGATAGTCACCTTTGGTAAATTAAAGGTCAATAAAATAAAAGTAAATTAAGTTTTCTTGCTGGATACTTTATTCTAAGGTTAATTAACTTGACGTAGAAAAGATTGTATTCATTTGGAGAGTCGAATTGTAAGCATGTCCAAAGCTCTTTACGGTTAACCCTGGTGGCATAGCTACCTCAAGTCTCAAATCCTTGTATTAGAATATACTACTGTAACATCTAATATATGTACATAACTTCCCAAATTATGTAAATATTCCCAAATTTGTTCGTAGGTTAAAATCAAAGGCGAATTTTCGTTTTATTAGGGGGAATGTATTTGTTGTCGTCCTGATAGATTACGGAATAATCCAGGAAATGAATAAAGTTTTTCACAGATTAAAACAATAATATTTACACCATCACAGGGAAGAGTGCCTTTATGGGGGGGGGGCATATCCTTAATATAAATTTTATTTATTTATTCATATTCTTAATCTTGATTTTCTCTTTTATCGAATCTATATACTTCTCCTTCTTGAGGGAAATTCCTTATTTCTTTAAGTTGGCCCTTCAAACATTTTTCTTCCATTTGACTTAGGTATTCTTGTTGGCTGGGTTGATTCTTGATCTTCGTACCCTTCCTCTCTTGATGTATCTTGATTTTATTCCGTTTTATCTTGCGTTAATGATTTCTTGGTCCTACTTTGATTCTTGATGAGTTAGTCCTTGCAGTCGTTTTCTTCCGTTTTTCTTTCTTGAGGCAATCCATTTATCTTGAGTCTTCTTAAGTTGGTCCTTCAGCGTTTTCCTTGACTTGCTTTTTCTTCTTGAGATTTCTTCATAAAAGGTTTTCGACTTTTGAGTTTCGAACACGGTATCATTAGATCTAAACGCCAATACTCTAGCCATTAGGCCACGGCTTAGTCCGTCTTGAGTTGGTAATTTAATGGGCTATTTATATTATGGAGTTGGAAGGAATTTTTCTCTGATGCATTTTCGCACCCCTATACCTTCATTGAACGGGCCTTCAGCAAAGGTGGATAGGGTAGGACATGACTTCGTGAGAAATGAAAAGATGACTTGTTGCCAGGGAAGGTCAACTCGTACGACTTGCTCCTAAATAGTGCCGAATTCAAATTTAAGTAAGGTTTTAAAGGAGTGAATTACTGTGGGTTCCTAGTATGAATTAAGTATGTATATATACTAGTACACACAAATATAGTCAAGTATAATTTCTATTCACCTAAGAACGACCAAGTTAAGTATAAATATATAAGAAATAACTTAAAAAGTCTCAATACAATCTTGGAAGCGGGTCTTCATGAAATTAGTTACCATTTATTATATTTAATTTACCCTTGTTGCTCACTTGATTTATTTTATTTCTAATGATTTCTGAAATATTTATTAATGTTTCATCTGTAAATAAGGCACATTAACATATCCACATTAGACAAACTCATTTAATAATAATAATGTCAGATGCTTAATTCCCTTCAAATGACAAATATTGTCGCGTCGTCGGCAAAGTATCAATTAAAGATGATCAGAAAGCAAGAATTTGTCATTAATGTGAACCAAAACCACTAATGGGTCCAGAGATCTAATTTAATTTCCCTTTGTTCAGAGCAATTTCCATTATATCACCAATTTGAGTGGGTTTTCAACTATGGCTTTGACCAAGCTAACGACGACCCCCTTATGCTCGTGCGTCGAAGTTTACCTAAAAAGATCTCGAGGTCGACCCCTTCAAATGAAGGCTTTGCAGAATTATCCACAAAACACTGGGTAAAAGAATTCACCAGCGATTAATGATCAGTAATAGAAAAATGCAAGCGTAAAAATATACTCTAAATATTAGGTTCCGATTTTGTTGTTGCCCAAATTTGTCATGTCACAGTTTTCATAATCTTTCGGACAAAAGTAAGTTAACTATGATACAATTATTTATATATTCTATAAACCCTTGGCAACACAGGCTTTGCTGTGCTGTGTTGCCAAGTAATAATAATAAAACATTACATTAAAAAGTTAATTAGAGTCATAAGAAATAAGCAAATGTTAATGCGAATGTTTTATGATATCGACGATTAAAAATAACAAATAACCAAAGATAATTAAGGTGGAAAAATAAAAAAATCCGGAAATTTAGCATCGTTTTGGAACAAAGCCTTTTCAAAATGTTTCGATAGGACTGCTTGAAATACCGGTAAAACATTAAAAATATCACTAAATTTAATTATATTTATTAGTAAATGCCTTACCGAATTTATTTATAACTAAATCTCCCCCAAACACTCGATTTCTCATCAAATATATTATATTAAATTATCACTGAACGAAATTCAGCGTTCTGTGACATGAATACTTGTGGCAACGGTTCAAATATCAAATTTTCGGATGCCCTTATGCCCACGGGCGTCAGCGCCTGCATTCTGCCCACTGCGGCTATATATCTTCCACCCTTTTCTAACTACACCACTTTCTTTACAGATCTGGAGGTCCGGTGCTCGCAGTCTCAGGGTCTACTGTACATTTGATGTGTACATTTTGGGGTAATTCAGCATCAATATTGAAGTGTACATTTTTGTGTAAGTCTGCATCAATATTGATGTATCTCTACATCAGGAGTCTCGGTTCAATTTTTCAGAGCTCAATTTATCATTTTAATAATTTCCTTTTACAACTCCAATGCCAAAATTCAGTATATTTTGCTATATTTTAAATCGCTTTAACAAGTCAATGTTTGGTCGAGCTAATTGGTACTCGCATCGCCTCTCCTTCGAAATTTACTCACTGATTCCTGCATTACAGTAACTTATTTTATAGTGATGTTTTTTAGATTTTATCATTATTGTGTGAAGGTAGCTACTCGTTGCTATGGAAACCGAATACCATCACTGTATACATGCAGTGCAGCTTTACTGGCCACTCATCGCCTGTTTGCCTCCTATGAAGGGCTATTCTTGGAAGGCTTCGACTCTATCGTTATTCCCTTTGGCGCAGAATTCTCCGATCATCCTAATTCTATTTCTCTCTCTGCTCCGTCTCTGATTACAGCTACCTTTTGATTAGCTTTAGTTACACCCTAATGGTAGAATGAGTTGCTTTGGGGTTACCACTTAGACTTAGCTTTACTCCTACATTACTGCGTTCAGCATCAATACGTAATTATCTTGTGTGCGTTGGTGCTTGGGTTAATTTAAGTGTAATTTAAGTGAAATCTGTGTACAAATAAATAGTAAATAAATTTTGTAAATAAAGAGTCTTATGATCATATTTCTTTCTTTCGTGTCTCTTGATGGAGGATAAATTTGTGTATAGTTGCAAAACTAATTTCCCCCAAGCAATATTTCAATAGTGTTAAATATTCTGAAAAATTCTAGATTTCAACCCCCAATATTTATCTTTCCTAAGCTTTGGCCATGGCTTTAAACGTGAAACCGTAGTGGTCTTTATCACCCTCCTCTATTTATCACAATCATACATCTATACTTAATAATGGCATCTGTGCGGAGAGGATTATCTGCAAGTTTCTTATTTAAGGGAGGAGGGCGAAGGGTAGAAGGGCATTGTCTATCTGGACGTTGCTGGAGAGAGACGCGACATCGAAGTTGACAAGAGAGACTCTTTTGAGATTAATCTTCCAAAGGAGATCTATGAAGCCTGATTAATGACGAATGGGAGATTACGAGATGGAACCCAGTGGTGGTAAAAGTGAGCTCAGCAGCCATTTCGAATATTGATAAAAAGTGGCATTGTTTATTCGATAGGCTGCAACAACTGCTAAAAATGTTATTATTGACAAACCAGGAAAGAACTAGATGTCCGGGTGAAGCAACATCAACCCAATGTACGTAATCACAGTAAACAATCTGCACTTTTTCTATATATGTACAATCTTAACCATAACATTAAGTGGAACAGTGCCAAACCAGTCATAAAATGCAGTAATTAGATTTCGAGAAATATATTAGAATGTATCTCCATTAACACGTTCCCAAATTTGTTCATGCTAGACCTCATTATCACTACATACATAAAATCTCAAATAAAGTTGTTTCAGGATTTTGTACCCCCTAATTAAAGTTTAGAGGTGGGTAGTCTAATCCCCCCCCCCCTTCCACTATTTAAGGCAATGTATGTCCAGCCTCCTGTTCATTCCTTGAAAAGGTCTCTAAGAATAAAGATGAAAGCACTCGGAATCGTTTTTCACTTTTCCTTTGTTGGTGTATCTACATAACTTTGACTCCCGTGTACTTAAAGGTTTAGGCCAAGCTATATTTTATAATAGAGATGATATGTAAATAAAGGGTGATAAGACCTTCCCACGGCCAGTCCTTGACAATCTCTCGTAAGCCTGGCTTTCAAAGACCCGCGATGGCTTAGCCTATGATAGAACGTAGTCTAGCCCCCCCTTAGCTTGCGAGTCAGTGAGTCTAGGCATTCAGAAGTTCATTCGGTATTTAAAGCAATAATGTCGAAACATTTTGACATTGGTTTGTTTCAAACATTTTGGTATTTTTTTACTATATTTAATTTTTCTATATTATCAGTTATAAAAAACTATTCGAATTTTTAGAAAACATAAATAACTATATCGTAGTCAAATTCCTATGTCCAAAACATTTTGAAAATGTGACATGAATAATTTGGGGTAATTCTACATCTATGTAAGGAGGAGGTTACATAGAGGCTTTGCTATCCCCGCCATCCTTTTCTTACCAGTACATTGGTTTAGCTTTAAGGCATGGAAAATTTTTAGTGATTTGGGGGAGAAATGAAAGCAACTAAACAATGTCAAGAAAGTACTTTGCTTTATCCATGAACTTTTTGGACAGATTTTGCAAGCATTCAAAATATATGAAAAAGTAGGACAAAGAAAAGCAGAAGTTTTACTTCAAGCCTCAAAATCTCTTTCAAAATTATTTCTCTCGACTAGATCAGTGGTTCACAACCGGCTTTGCTTTATGGCCCCCTTAGGAACCATATTTTTTCCTGTGTCCAACTCTATTTTACACAAGAAGCTCTTGTAAGAGGCAAAATATTTAGTTAGAAAAAAATTCAAATTCTATTATAAAATATCTAAAAAAGAAATATATTGATATATATATATATATATATATATATATATATATATATATATATATATATATATATATATATATATATACAAATTTTGTTGAAGGCCATTGTGTATTTCGCCTTAATTAATTTCCTTTGGCAACTTTCTCTTCTTCTAACTATCTTTTTTATTCCATCTTGTAGAGGATCTGACAGGATCCTCACTCCACTCATTACATCGGTAAAAGAGGCAAGAACATATCAAAACGCTCCGAAGATGATCGAATAAGATCGAAAGCTCAGCAATTTAGTTTGATTTTTACCAAACACATTCATTTAAAAAAAAGTTGAATACTGGACAAGTAATCCACCATCTACAAGAGGGAATAAAAAAGATCGGTAGAAGAAGAGAAAGTTACCAAAGGAAATTAATTAAGGCAAAATACACAATGGTCTTTAACAAAATTTTGCATTCAGGGAAGACTGCTACCTAACTACACTAATATATATATATATATATATATATATATATATATATATATATATATATATATATATATATATATTCACATTTTTTATTAATGGAATTCATCTACATAAATAAAAATTATTTGTTGAGTTAACTTTATTTTAAGCTTCAAGAGAGTCAGTTCTGTAGCCACCATGGAGTTTGCGACCTATATCTTAACATTTTCTTGGCCTCCTTCAAATGTGTCATTGAATCAGGTTGAAAAATAATGGAGTAGATGATGTGCGAGATTGTAAAGCAAATTAGCGTTTTCGGATACAAATACTATGATAAAATTGAAATCTCCACCCAAGAAACGCAGCTAGAAAATAATTAAGATAAAAGCTCTGTTTCCGCCGTTGCAAGAACATAGATCACCAGGCAATGGCTTCGCTTCGCTTTGCTCCAAAGATTAAAATTTAAAATCTAAAAAAAACCAGCCATGGTTAAATTTTTATCAATTTTCTGAACTTCGCCAATTATAATAATTTTAAAAAGGGAACTGAAACTAAATTTTCCGAACTTCGCCAATTATAATAATTTTAAAAAGGAACTCTAAACTAAATTTCCCCCTTTTAAAATATCACGTTGCTAAAATATAGTTATAGAAGATATATAAAAATAAATTTTCTGAACTTCTCCATTTGTAATTCTTTGGGTTTAAAAAAGTTCACAAAATTTCGATACTTATATTTATTTCTGAACTTCACAATTTTGTTTTTTGATATTATAAAAGAATTGTTAGAAATAACTTTGATAAAAAACATAAGTCATAACCAAACTAAGATGAAATTATTATTAAAATACTAAAAAAAATCACCTTAAATTATACAGTTAGTGATGATGATGATGATTATAGCAGAGATTTTGAGTTCATTTTCCCTCAAAATCAAAAGATTTCTTTGAAATTTTTGAATGTGAAGGACGCCATTCTGTGCCGATTCCGAGTAGCTAACAAGATTCGAGGATGAGATTAAATTACTCTGCATGAAGGAGTTCCGCTCCGCCTCTTCATTTACTGAGCTGCTGAACTCAGCAGGAGATTCTCCAGAGCCGCTCCGCTTCTTCATTTACTGAGTTGCTGAATTCAGCTGGAAATTTAAGAGTCGTCGACGGAGAGAATTAACAGCCTGATAAAGTAAATAGAGCCAGTTAAAAAGAAGAGTAAAGGAAAGCTTTACTTACAAAAAACAAAAACTTTAGTTAAATTAATATCCTTTTCATTTATCAATACTCTAAAACAAATTGGTTTTAGATTTTGGAAATTTCCACTGGAACTTAAAAACAACTTTTATTTCTAAAAACAAGAAATTAGGTCATTTTAGGGACTAAAAGCCAAAAGTGTTCCAGAGGATTATCATCAAAGTGCGAAATGGCTGAATGGAACAAATGTGTGTGTCAATACATCATTGTATACATATTTATGTCCGCTGGATAAATATAGACATTCTTGTAACTATGGAAACGAAAATATGGATGAATTACACTACGTAACAATTTTTTGCCAAGGTTTTGTTAACTATAATTTATTTACTCTTTATTTCTATTTTTTTGTGCTGATTCCAAAACGGAGATTTCTTTCCGGTATCATCAACCGTTACAGAAATCGCTGGATTTTTATATTATTACTGGTTAATGTTTTATTTCTGTTTCCGATTGATTCCTCGGATATAATTGTAGCTTTCTTGAGCTTGGCTATTGGGGGTGCAAAAATTTCCCCCCGATACATTTTGCTACGTATGTGAGGTAGATATTATGTTGGGATAAATCATTGATCACATAAAATCGTGAAAGGTACCAAATTCTACATAGCGTACGGGGTCTACTTTGGAATGACCATGGGTTTGCAAGAAAACCCACGGGACCCTCATATGATTTCTAGATGCTTTCGATCCAGTCTAGAAAGAGGGTTGAGAGGGGCCAGAAGAATTGTGCGTTTTGCTATTTTCAAAATTTGGAGAGAGCCGAAGAAACCCCGTCAAAACTGCTATTTCTGCCTAAAAAATGTTTCAAAGTCGAGGAAAGATAAACAAAGACAATCTCTTCAAAATTCAGACATAGGATCATCTTGTAGAACCTGTCTGTACCAAATTCTACATAGCGTACGGGGTCTACTTTAGAATGACCATGGGTTTGCAAAAAACCCACGGGACCCTCATATGATTTCTAGATGCTTTCGATCCAGTCTAGAAAGAGGGTTGAGAGGGGCCAGAAGAATTGTGCGTTTTGCTATTTTCAAAATTTGGAGAGAGCCGAAGAAACCCCGTCAAAACTGCTATTTCTGCCTGAAAAATGTTTCAAGGTCGAGGAAAGATAAACAAAGACAATCTCTTCAAAATTCAAAAATAGGATCATCTTGTAGAACCTGTCTGTAATGATGGTATTCTACCAGTACCACATAGGCAAGAAAATGTACATAAGTAGGAAAAGTTTCGTAATTTTATACACAAATTTTACTTTTAATTAGAATGGAGTATTAATTTCATTCAGGTTTCGGTTGAAGTTGTTAAATGTAGTCATTTATCTTTTAGACAGAAGATAAAACAGATTTTCATAGGTAGAGGTGAGAAAGCGGTGGTAGCATAGAAATGGTTGAAGCATTTGTACCAGGAATGGGTAAGCTTCCATAGTTTCCAAATCAAGGGGAACTTGATGATTCGATCAGGGACTTAGCTCTTACAAAGTCAGGAGCTGCTTTTAACATCCAGTCTGAAGGAATGGAATTTACTAGGGGAAGACTGAAGATTATTTGTGCACCAAACACAACATGAGGAATGTGAAATTTACATTAATTTCAGTTGGGATTTGAGTTTTTTTTTAAAATGTGAATGGTTTGTTTATTGTTGGAGTGAAGCATGAAACTGCGAACTGACAATCACGAAGACTCATATCAGTGTTAATACACAATTGGAACCAATATCCATCTTTGCCTCTTGCACATTCCGTATTCTCCTTCCTTCAAAACACTTGTTTCCTCGCTTTTCATACAACCTCTCCCACAACTTTCTCTGGTCAGCCTCTAATTTCACAGGGTAGATGATGACCTTCTTCTCAGACAACCGTCACAGATCGGGGGGGAGGGGGGAGGGGACAACGTCGTCTGACCTCTCAGCTCCGGTTCGGGATGGTGGTTTTTTTTAACAACCTGCTTCATCTCCACCCATACCTTCCTCGCGTCTCTTTTCCTTTTATATTCACACACTATCAATTTTACGCCGTGCCCAAGGTGGGGCCACCATTCTGAAGGGCTGCCAGGTCACCAGGCGGGAGGGGTGGCCTTAAATGGCGGCACCTGGCTCTGCCAGGCCTGTACGCACCCCTTGCAGAGCAGGCAACTGCGAGGGGTGATGAACTATTGTTTCCCGTCGAACAAAGAGGGTCACCATGCCCATGTATGAAAATTAAAAAAAAAACCCAAATCTCTCCCCAATTCCCCTTGCTCATCAACAAAGCCGCCCTCGGGGAACTCCACCGAAAAAATGGAGGTCCCCCCCTTGTTCTTGCACAGGGGACCCTCCATATTTGTCTAACCGGAGAGGAGGCTTACTCCTCTCCTACGACTACGAGTGTAGGGGACTCTCAGTCACCCCCTTCTCTAGAGGTGCTTTCGAGCCCCTCCCTATTTCCAACGGAATTCCTTCAAAAGACCTGCTATAAAGAATACTAAACCTTGCCAGAGTTAAAGTCTGTGCCTCCCCACACATGACTGGTGACGCTGCCAACGGGACCTGTGATGTCCTACGAGGGGATGGCCAACTGGAGGCCCCTGCTGTGATAGACGGTTCTTGAGGCAACCCAACCTCAGAAGGTAGGGCCTTCCATGGGGGGGGGGGGGGGGGAATCCGGGCTCAGCGCCAAGCACCGAACCCAAATCCGTCCCTATGCAAGGTCCTCCTAAAATGGCTGGGGTCTCCGAGGCAGTACAAGGAGAGGAGAAATCTCCTCCAACCGGTGCCCCTGCGACCACCAGGACCTTCTCCATTTCGGAAAAGGACCTGGCTGAGGCCGGTCCATCTGACCTGGGGGCTCCTGCCGGCGGAGGGGAGAAGCGAGTTTATTCCCCGCCCTCCTCTCCTAAAAAGAAAAAGAACAGGAAAAAGACGAAAAAGACTCAGGGCTCCTCTCCATCCGCGGGGGCTGCGGGGACGGATGGGTCTGCTGCCACTTTGGCAAGCGAGCAAGCCAAGATCGGCACATCCGGCCCCTCTGCCCCCCTGGGTGCGAGGCCCCTGACTATGACAAAGACGAAAAGTGCACAGGGCGGAGCCTCGATGACATCGGGGCCACTCATTCAGAGGTTACCTGGGTTTTCGAGCCCACTGGCTTCAAACGCTTCCTCGTTCTTCGCTCCACTGATGGCAGCATCTTGGCCAAAGGCAACATGATCCATCAGAGGGGAGGATTAGCTAGTAAAATTGGTAGAAAGCCGAAGGTAACCCGTTTCTCAGACGAGAGCCTTCTGGCGAATGCGGCAAATCTCGCCGAGGCGGCAAGATAAGTACTCTTCGGACACTTCATGGCACCCTGGTGAGTGTGACGCCGCACTCTACCATAAACTTTGTGAAAGGAGTAGTTTATGCGAGGGAACTCGTTGACTACTGCATAGAGGACATCACCTTAGAGCTGGCCGACCATGGGGCGGTCAAGGTCGAACGTGTGATGAGAAAACAGGGAAGGGACTCGAGACCCACCCCTACACTCTTCGTCACGTTCGACTGTGACAAGCTCCCTAAGTCGGTGCGTGCCGGTTGGTACCACTACCGCGTGAAGGCATTCGTGCCACTGCGGCGGCTGTCCTATTACTGTCACCGCTTCGGCCATACGAATCGTTCTTGTAGGCGTGCAAAGTCGGGGTCACCCGAAGTCTGTGTAAATTGCTCCAAGGCCGCACACGACAATTCTTAATCGTGTGTGGCCAAGTGTGTCAATTGCGGAGAGCCGCACCTTGCTTCGTCAAGGCAATGTGGTGCATATCTCCTTGAGAAAGAAATCCTGGCCATTCAGGCCCAGGATCGACTCTCATTCCGCGAGGCTAAGGACTTGGTCCTGGCGCGCCCGGCTCTGCCTGAGACATCATATGCCTCAATAGTTAGAAAGGCACCCTCTGCTCCTGGCCCATCCAGGCCAATGAGCACGGTTGTTTCCGCGCCCATTCGAAGCCCTTCAGCGGGTTCTACTCAACCCGGGCGCTCCCTTGGTAAAGCTGGCGGCAAAAAGGGTTCATACCCAGCCGCGGCTAGAACCAGGGCTCCCCCTCTTCCCCCAGCGTGACTGCTTCCCGTAAGGCGAAATGGCCACGCGCCTCCACCGAGTCGTTAGACTCACAGGAGGCAACACCCCTGAAGTTGGTCGCCAGGCCATCTTTTGGGGTTCCTAAAGCTGTCCCCCGAAAGGAGGTCTGCAAGAAAGGAGCTTCGGCTCATTCGCCCACGCCTAGTGGTGGGCTGAGTGGCTCGCAGACGGTGGTTCCTCGAAAAGAGGGCCCTCTGCCTCCGAAGCCGCAACGCCCGCCTAAGGTTTCGAGGCGGAGGGAGGAAAAGACTCGCATGGCGAGCCCACCTCCCCCAATAAGTCCTTGAAAGCGACAGCGCCTTTAGTGCTTTGTCCGGCCAACAACGCTCGGGGTTCTGCCTCCGGGAAGCGTACGGCTATTCCCGTGAGGTTCTTCTGTTCAAAGAGGGCCCCGCGTCTCCTCCGAGCTAGCCCTGGAGGGTATATTCCTTCAATGGAATTGCCGTGGACTCCGAGCCAACTGGGAGGAGCTGCGTAGGCTCGTCTCATCCCGTTTCCCGTTAGTTATTTTTCTGCAGGAGACCATGCTAGGCGCGTGCCCCTGCCCACCCTCCCGGAGTATAAGGGTCTTGTGATTCCACCACCGCGGGATGGCCGGGCCGGGAGATGCGCGGTGGTTTACACCCGGAATGATGTCTCCGTTCTTCCTTTCTCTTTAGATACCTCCTTTCTGTCAATGGCTGTGCAGCTTTCCCTGGATAGGAGGTATACTATCATTTCTGCGTACATTCAACCGATGCGGGGGACTTCCGCCGCGTCTTTGCACGGTTGCCGAGGCCCTTTCTCTTGCTTGGAGATTTGAACGGCAATCATCCTCTCTGGGGAGATTACTCAATACATCGCAGGGGACAATCCTTGCCGATCTGATCGAAGAGATTGAGATAGGTATCCTAAACGTGGATGAGTTTACGCATCACTGTCCGAGAACCGCTTCATTTCCTTGCCTTGACCTATCTTTGTGCTCTTCGGATGCACAGCCTGATTTTGATTGAGGGGTGGTCGATGACCTCCATGGTAGTGATCACTTTCTCATTCAAATATCATTTTCAGGGCACCTGTCGCCTGAGAGCCCACCTCGGTGGTGCTTGGCGCGAACGCGGTGCCCTGCATTTCAGGAAATGACTGAATTCTCAATCTCAGTCGAGGAGTTTAGGTCGGTAGATGAGGCCGTTGAGTTCTTCTTCGGTAACCTTATCGCCGCGGGCCTGACTACTATTCCTAGGACGTCTCACCGTTTTTCACGCCGACTACTCCAACGGTGGTCGGCCGAGTGTGAGACGGCCGTCAAACAAAAGCGTTATGCCTACATGCGCTATAAGCATCGCCCAAACGATTTCACTGTCGCTAAATTTCGTCGGGCTAGGGCTATTTTCCGGTATATTTCGAAGCACGCGAGCCGCTATTGTTCTCGCGCCATGGATATTCTCCGTTCCGTGACGTTCAGCGCTTGAGGTGCTGATAGGGCTACTGCCTTACTATATTATCGATCCTTTGTTCGTTCGAAGCTCGACTACGGATGCGAGTTTTATGCATCCGAAGCCGAGCATTTATTGCGGAAGGTGGACTCATCCACCACACCGGCCTTCGCCTGGAGACCGGTGCCTTATGCACTTTCCCCATTTAGAGCAGGTTGGTTGATTCTGGGGAGATGCCACTCGTTCTATGCCGCGTGCAGTGCATCACTCGCCTGCACGCGCGAGCCTGGCGACTCCCTCAGTCGCCAACAGCTCTCATTGGATATGCAGCTGATCTTGACGGTGCCTATACCACCGAAAGACGCCGGTAATACCCTAAGCCCTTTGGGTTTAGGGCCAGGAAACTCCTTTGAGAGCTAGGTATAGCTCTCGGGCCGGTGGAGCCTATGGTTCTGCCCAGGACGCCACCCTGGAAGGTACCACATTTGGCTATTTGTCGCCACGCCTCTGCTCCCAAAGCTTGTACAGCGCCGGGAGTATTGCGTTCGACCTTTTTGGAGCACACCTCGTGTCACGCTGGAACCGTGCCAGTGTATACGGATGGCTCCAAGTCCGAAGAGGGGGTCAGCTTCCACGCCGTATCCCCTCTGTTTGAAGTCAGCGGGGCTCTGCCAGGCGCAGAGTCTGTCTTCACGGACGAACTGGTGGTAATACATCACTCGGTACGGAAGATTACGCGGCGTGCTTGGTTCGGAGACTGGATTGTGATCTATAGCGACTCACAAAGCGCCATGAGTGCTCTCGGGGCATTAAAATCTCCGCATCCCCTGATTCCCGATATCCGTGACGCCACAGTTTTGGCGATCCGGCAGATGTCGAGATTATCTTCTGCTGGGTTCCTGGACATGTAGGAATTGCGGGGAATGAGCGCGCCGATGAGGGCGCCGAAGAGTCCGCGAGGACTCTGCGCCTGGACCAGTGTTTCGCTCTTCCTCACACCGACTACATGGCAGGAATACGTGCAGCTCTTCGGACTGCTTGGCAAAGAAGATGGGAGACGGTCGAAGGGAACTTACAGTTGCGTGCCATTGCGCCGCGACTGTTTCCATGGACCTATCCCCCAATACCGCGACGGCTCCAGGTCGCTTTCTGTCGTATCCGAATCGGACGCACTCGTGTGACGCATCGCTATTTAATGGAGCGCTTGCCTGTGCCCTATTGTGACGACTGCGTCGTCCCCCAGACTGTTCGGCACATTCTTGTCGAATGTCCAAGTCTGGGTAATCTTCGCGCACGTTACCTGTCCCGGTACCGGGATGGGTAAGGTCGCTACCGCCTGTCCCTTGTACTCGGGACTGGTGGACTTGTTGACTTTTGGGGGGATGCCGGCCTTCTCCGTATTATTTAACCAGGATTGTTTGTTTTTTTTTGTTTGTTTTTTTTTCCCTTATAGGTTGCACGCTCCTGCGCCGGGGGGACCTCCCCCTGACGCAGGAGCTTGCTCACTACTCGTTTCCTTTTCCTTTTTCAATTTCTGGTGTTGTTTGGGTTTTTTTATTTTGTATTATTGCATTAGATTTTAAAGTAGCCTAGTACTAGGCAGTTTTTAATACGGCGACTAATGCCCAAGTAGGCAGTCGCCAGATGAGCTCTTAAAAAAAATAAAAAGATTTGTATATATATGTTTATATATATATATATATATATATATATATATATATATATATATATATATATATATATATATATATATATATATATATATATATATATATATATGGATATGAAAAACTCACAAAGTAGCGCGTGAGTAGAGCAATTACTGCAAAAAAATCCCACAGTTAAATGAAAGACGGATTCCAAGTACTTTCGAACTTGCCTAGTTAATTATCAAGGAATAACGAAAAATTTATACATATATATATATATATATATATATATATATATATATATATATATATATATATATATATATATATATATATAATATATATATATATATATATATATATATATATATATATATTTATATATATATATATATATATATATATATATATATATATATATATATATATATATATATATATATATATATATTTAAGGGGTAGGAAAAAAAGTTCTCGTACACTAATTTCCAATGAAAAAATGCAACAAAAGAGACAGCTCAATGAACAATGTAATCGCCATTATTTTTGAGCACCTGCTTTCAACGACGGGTTAGATCATTGATGCTTTTGTTGTAAAATTAAACCGATTCGTTATCAAACAAATCTCCAACTGCAAATGTATTTGGCCAAATTACATATTTTAATATCAATTTGTAAATTTGTATATATATATATATATATATATATATATATATATATATATTATTTAAATGTGTATTGCAAGATTTTGTTTTTTGACAAGCCACTCTGGTGATTCCTTTTTAAGCAGTTCAGACACGATCTCGCAGATGCAGTTTATGGTTTCGGGTGATTCAGATGACCTCTGATATGCCCTGGAGGCTTTTCTCATCCGTTAAATTATGTTCTGTTATGTTATCGATAAAATGCTTTATGATTATCGCATGATCTTTTCCATAATATATACACGTACCTGGATTTAGCTGTATTTACTTCTCTATCTTTTCTTGTAAGTAGATCAGTTTCTGCGCTAATGAGTGGTTGCCTTTTAACCCCTTATAAAATGACAGTCTCTACCCTATCAGAGTCTTAAGAAATTAGTTAATCAAAAGTTTGTCTTTGTATATTTTAAACCATTTTTATGAGGAAAATATCTCATCTAAAGATCTTTAATCTGATCAAAGATGACGCTGTAAGTCGAAACGGCTGTTTTATTATTAAGTTCTCTATGTCAATCCCATTCTCTTAATTCATCTCTATTCACTTAGAAGTTTGCTAGTTTATATATAAGTATCTTTAACCCTTTCCACTTATTAACCAGATCATGATTGATACTAAATACCAATTCTGAATGGTTTATGAACTTCAAACCCATCAATTAAAGTTTCCTTGGTACTTACAACTAAATCAAGTGTCTTGTTTTCTCTTGTAGGTTGTTTGACAAATTGCTGCAGATAAGTAGCTAAAAATGCATTTAAGATATGATTGTCCGAACCTGAACTCATCGTATAGCAAGCAAGTTCGGAAAGATTGAAATCCCCTATAATGCATACATTTTTGTAATTGTTGGTTAAATTATTATCATTAATTAGTGTAAGGTCTTCTTCATATGAACTACTCGTCGTTCTGTATATAAGTTGTCGTGGTCTACGGCCGAGTACTTATGTACGTTTGTTACGTACATGAGTAGATCCGTTCCACTTTTCTGTAAAAGTGATTTAATTTAATTCTTTAACCCCGGAGGATTCGTATTATGATATATCTATTGCCATTTACAGCGTTCGAGGATCTAATTAAACAATTAGATAAAAATATACTTTTAATTACATAAAAGAATGAAATATTAAATCTTTCAATACACTTTTGCATGGAATGGGAAATATTAAAAAAAAGAATAAGTTTTAAATTCGTTTACCTTTAACTCTTAGGGAGTCGAAAGTTGGGTGACCTTGAAAGTGAGGAGGGTTGGGAAAACAGCTAATGTTTCTCACGGGGTAGATGTAAGCGTGTGGTGAGGCTATTCGAGAAAAAAAAACAGCTGATGCTTCTCACTGGGTAGGTGGAGGCGCGTGGTGAGGCTATTCGACTTGAATATGTAAGTGAGGGGATCTTGGATGAACGGAAATTATTCCGATCTCAGTGTTACAAATTCGAACCTTTCGATGATGAGGCTTAACCAAGAGGTGAATCTTTTCTTGAATGGAAATTCACGTTGGTATTCCTCAATGGTGAGGGGTATCTCTGTTTTTTTTTCAGAAAACTAAGAGAAAGGATTTTCTCTGGACGAGAATGGTATGAGAGTTGGTCTCGATACCACTGGTCTGCACTTCTAAGCAACAGAAGAAAAGGCCTCGGGAGAGAAAGTCCCGCTCGGTTCCACTAATCTTCTTGATTCCCTGTTTGACTCAAGTACTCGTCTTCTTCTCTCTATTGCTACGCGGATTCTTCCTTAAATTTCCAAGATCGAACTATATATACGTCGATTATCCCCTGGTGGGAGGGGGTACGAGGGAGTTTAGTAGAAGCAAACCCTCACTAACTCACAGTTAAGCCTCTTTCCTAGGGCATAAATTTTCAACGTTGTGACAATTCGCCCCCCTCAAGTTTACGCACGTAGAAGGTGAGATTTCGTCTATTTGGCAAAAATAGACAAATAATCGGAGGGGACAGTGAGCCTGTTTATAGGTTTCCTACCGACGAAGGCTTATTCAGCAAGATTTCCATTATAAAGGCTCTCATACCCTCCTATGTTTATATTAACAGACTACGAAATCTGCTGACTGAAATTCTTCTTTGCGAGCGAATTCACATCTTGGGCAGCGGGAAAGGGGATGAGGGTAAAGTCTTAGCCCATGTAGAGCGTAACGGTTGATGCTGTATAAACAAGCTAGCGTCCTATTTTCCTCGTGATATTAATTCCCCCACAGTAGTACCATAACTTAAGAACCGGTTTATTGCTGATTTTTATCAAGATTATCTCGCTTTGTTGTTGATTTAGAACATGACACTACTGCCTTCTCTTAAAAGCCTCTCCTCGTTTATTGGTGTGTGTCCCGGAATTGGAAATGACGATACAGAGTCCCGGTTGTCCCGGTTTGCTGTATACAACCACGTTTCAGTATCGCTAGAATGTCGCAATGATATTTACCACAAATTAAATTTAATTTGTTAAATATATTTGGGATTCTCTGAGCCTTGCAATAGTACGGCTTGCTGAATAACGTGACTTACAAATCACGGCTATCGACGGTGTATGGTAGTTATCGTAAAGTCCACCCGAATCGGCGCACCACCCGGTAGATTACCACTACTGATGTGACTTAACTTCTGGCTAATCAGAAGCGTTACTTCCACTTGGTTATCCCATTATCCATACACATCTTAACATGGTTGGAGAAATTTATGTGCCTGGAGAAGAATTGAAATTCCACATTTAGTTTTTATTTTAATTGACGTTTTGGAGGTAATTTTGGATACCTCTTGTATATTCTAGCCTTACTTACCCCATCCTGCCCCTTGTATATTCTCGCCTTTCTTACTCCTTTCTACCCCTTGTATCTCCTAGCCTTTCTTACCCCATCCTACCCCTCGTTTCTTCGTAGAGAGATTTAGTTACCCTTCTAAACAACTCGGAAGATATTTGTCTTCCAAAACACCAATACGAGCAGAAATTCGTATGAATCAAATTAGAAAAACCATTTTCAAAAGTATTCTCACACTATCTTCATGGTGCTAAATTTAATATAATAAGAGGATTCGGAGATTTCCAGCTAAAAATAATAAAAAAAAATCCGTTTCAGCTGAAAAGAAAGTGAATGTGCTAAAAAAATCCCTTTGTTTTATTTTGGCAAATTCTATTTTAAATTCAAATTTCTGGAACATTAAGTTTGCTGGAGAGAACGAGTTCGTATATCTATTGTCTATTTTCCCTGCAAAGCAGGATCCATTGTGGAGCTGACTGTTATTTTATACAGTTGCCTCTGTATGCTTATAGTTCATTCCTTCGCCTTGAGTATGCAAAAGGCAAATGGTCGCTACTTCATATTTGCCATTAATAACAATTTTCACTATTTCTGTTGCCTCCACTTAGACAGTTTCTTAATTTTACAGATATCCTTATCATCATTCTATCTCCATGGACGTGGAGATAGAATGAGAGAGTGAACGGAGGATAAAGACAAAGAGGAAACATCACAAATCCTAATTACAGGGGCGAGTGGAATTAAGTTAAAAAAACAACAACAACCAAAACAACACATAGCCAAATATTTGAACTCAAACACAATAAGTTGGGCTACAATGTGAAACTGAATATCTAAGGGTTTATTCAAGGAAAGGTTTCTCAAACAAATACTATGGAATTTATTACATAAACCTCACTATGATATACTTAAAGCTAAAAAAAATTCATGAATATCAGCCTCTACTTCTATTCCAAAAGTGCTCTACTAAAAGGAAGTTTGGAACCCATGTATTCTAACCAGCCCGTCTACTGCATCTCAAGACTCCAATTCTTTCTCTCTCTTCCAAAGGTCCGAGAGATAAACGATTTAATCTCACTAAAAGGAAAAACAAGGGAGAATTTTTCCAAACGATACGGAAAAAAGGAAACAAATAGAGGAGATTTATTCTTCCCTTCACCCTAAATGGCATTAAGGCAACAATGCTTCTGCAAAGGAGATGCCATTATTTGAATGAGACGAATTTGACTCTTCGCTATTTTCTAATTTGGTGGGTTCCAATATTTGAGGTGGAAAGGGGGTTTGGTTTGAAAGAGAAGGTAGAGAGCAATTTTAAATCATTTTAATCCGTTTAATTAGGTGAATTTCACACCAGTCTCTTGTTTTTGAATGATATTATTCGTCGATGTATGAAATATCTTGAAATTCAAGGTGCTCTTTCGAGCCATACAAGTGATGGTTACATGAGTCGCTTTCTCGAATCAGAAAATTCTTTCGAATGTCTTCCTTCTCCTTCTCCACGACGTACAAGTATTCCGAATCTTTTATTTCACAGGGCATATGTTAAAAAATTCGACATATAAACATCTGGGTATTTAATGAGACGTAAGTAAGACCATGTGTATTGAATAAGACTGACTAACGACATAAAGCTTAACTTTGTGTTGATTACAATTAACTACCTCTAAGAAAAACAGTAAAACTCATCCGCTAATAATTTAGACCTAATTGAGTTTAGTAAAGATAAATGAAGTCAAACCAAAGTTGCTTACATTTAACGTCTATTAAAGTTGGAGCAACTCATTTTTTTGTTCACACTTAACTACATGTAAGAAAGACAGAAGAACTGATTTTTACCTCGTTCACACATTAATAGACTAGCGTGACTCAGTAGCGCAGACCATTGGAGACTGCTTCGAACTACAAGAATGAGTCACGCATCATCTCCTGGAGTGAGGCTTCGGTAGGGGTGCAGCGGCTTCGCTTTCCCGAGGGGGTAAAGGAGAAAGGGATCAGGGGGCTTACTCGTGCTTAGGGCCGGTAACCGATGAATACTCTGTTTTGTGCCGTTATGGGGAGCTCGAAGGCAATATAAATATCAATATTCCAACAGTTAGAGTCTACCAATCTGTGTTCCCAATCCCGCCCCCCCTTTAAAACCCTGAAATTCTCCCCGGTTGAGAACCCCTGCACTAGAGGATAGGGTAATGGTGGCAGGGGAGAAAGATCAGAATATATTTTTTCACACTGGGATTGTTCAAATGTAAACAAATGGCTACAATTCTGGAGGGAGATTTGTTTTCTACGCCGTTCTAACTCTGTTTAAAGCCGGCGGGGTCGTTCTTGTCACTGCGTCTGTATTTAAGCCCGAGCCGGGTGCAGCATAGCGTTTGAAATGGAAAACGCACCATGTCCGTTTGAAGGCCATATGGCCTCTACTGCTAACGGGGGAGCTATCCCTCAAATATTCCAATGATTGCAAGTCATATTTAATAGTTTCCGAAACAAGTGCAATCACTGCATGGTCCAAGCAGAAGGTAAAGCACATTTTACTTAAATGTCCGATTCTAGATGAGTTTCTTCATCATTTCCTGTCCCATTAACATGAGGGGTGGGGTGGTTAACACCTATATCGTGTTCTTTGGAATGACCTATGCACACTGTACCTTGGTTTTATGGTAGTAGGCTGGCCTCTGCCAAAGTGTTTAGATGTTGGCTTCACGGTCAGGTCGCTGAAGGAGACGACCTCCCTCCCGCACCTGAGCTTGCCTTTTAGATAATTATTTTTTCTTGTTTTTTATTTTGCAGTCTTTTTTGTTTTGTTTTTGTGACCTTGTTGGCGGTCGCTAAATGAGATCATAAATTCTAAAACGAATCTAGCAATCTTAAACTAAACAACAACATGGATCTGCGATGAAAGCTAATAGGCTGCCATCTAGCCATAAGAGGCTAGTTAGCTGCCCTATCTGGAAAGTCGTATTTATTATAGTAATTTCGACAATGTGGGAAAAGATGGTGGAGAAAGATTCTCTCCAGATATTTATATCGTGGTAAAAAAATATCAAGATGACTGTGATTCATTAATGATAAATGATTAATTGATGCATTTTATTAGACTATCGATGGATTTAAAATCAGTGTCAATTTTATTTGTTTACCGCTAAACACGACCTTCTTTCCCCGGTGGTTAATGATCCCTTGTCAATGAGATCTGACTGGTAACTAAAGAGGAGAGGGTGCTAAGAAAACCTGGTATACGCTAGAGACTGCCGACGGTTAACAACCACAGCGAACCACAATATTTATACCTAATTTCATGACTCTATGTAAGTAAGCTTCACGAACTAGAAGAACGCGACATTAAAATTATTTGTGACCCATAAAAGCAGCAAAATATGGTAATAAGCGTTGCCTGTATATTTTCTTGCTATATAAATGCAAGAAATATGAAGTAAATTGTCTTAATTTTGATTATATTTTGCACGCATCTACATAATTTCCTTCGTAGAGAGGAAGGACCTTCCCCTATCTCTGAGGAGAAGAAATGATAAGGAATAAAAATGTAAAAGAGGAGATAGGCCTCGTAAATCTGCTGCATTTTGTAAGACTCGAGCGAAGAAAAAGTCTTTGAATCTCCAAGCCTAATAATACCACCGTCCTCTCATTTATCGTTGAAAAAGTGTGCAAATATACTGGTTATCACCGAATAATTCTCAAAAAAATAATGGTAACCAAAAAAAAGGAGAGATAAGCAAACACACACAAACTAAAATTACCAGAGAAAGAACAAAAGAGTACCTTTATTTATACTGTTTAGTACATAGGTTTATATTGTTAAAAATCAGACTAGTGAATGGATAGGTGAGTTCAATGTTCCCTGGGGTCCCTAAAGAGGATGGAGTTTAGAAGTTTTTCCATATTTCCTCGAAGTATTAATACCCATATGTGGTAGGTTATATTTTCGACAGTAAATAATAGAAATTCTAATACAGAATTTCTTATTAAACATAACTATTTATACCTGGAAGATCAGCAATGTGAAGAAGTGCGTACGAATGAGTATTCTTGTTATATGGCATAAGCCCTTATTTCCATTTAAGCATGAGCTACCTATATTCTTTTGCCTGTCAGTGATACTTTAATGTAATGGTGTGTTTGTTGCTGTAGGATCGCCTCCGTCAGAATGCTACTCTACATACTGTCGCAAGTATACCTAACAATTTTCTATACGTACCTATTATACAGCAGATCATTTCATCCATCTGTCATTTCTTTACACGCTGACTCTCACTGCTACAATGAATCCATCTTTTAGCCGATCTTCCCTTCGGAAACTAATATTCTCACTCCTAGATCTTTCTTCTCAATGGAATTCTTATCCATTCTGTTTATATTCCCCAAACTTCTGAGGAAGATTCTCCATTACAAATACCTTCTCTATTAAAGAATGTGCCACCTTGATTACTTCGGTCATCATCATCAATTTTAAGAAAGTTGTCGAAGAGACAGTCACTAATGATATCAAAGGCTCAGCAAACGAGGATGTGGAGAAGGATAAGTATATTCGCATGACATCTGCACAAGAATGGAATAACGTGAAGTTAGATAGGGAAACAAAACGAACCAAGAACAGAGCATTGCAGAGCACTACAGCGTACCCCAATGGATTCGATATATCACTCCTGATATGAAAAGTTTGAGTGAAAGATGGAAGGTAAACACAGAACTACTTCAGGGCATTTTCCAAACACCACAATAATTCATGAGGAGGTTTGGGAAGAACTATGGATTGGGAGTATCAAGGTCTACCGATGGCTCAACAAATGCTAAAATGGAGGCTGTCCAACATAGGCAGATTGAGGAAGACGGCCTGAGGGTTGTAACCAGCTTTAAAGCCAGATTGGATCTCATCATCTATGTTGGACCAGGACCTGCGATCAAGAAATCTCGCTGAGCTCAGCCTTTTCTTGGACTTTAAAACGGAATGGGGGTTGGGAGGCTGTGCCATACTTTACCTGGGAGGTGGGGGTTGGGACGCTGGGCCATACTTTGCCTAGGAGGTGGGGGTTGGGACGCTGGGCCATACTTTGCCTAGGAGGTGGGGGTTGGGACGCTGGGCCATACTTTGCCTAGGAGGTGGGGGTTGGGGGTGATCCAGGCAGGATGTCTTTAGTATTGGGAAAAAAAACGCAGCATGTTTGAAATCGGTTTGGGATCACACACGATCGCATGATTGGGGTTAATGAGATCAAGGAGACAAATGAGAGTGAAGAGCAGAGATGACCTGATGATAGAGCATTGGAGGGAACGTGTCGAAAGGAGAACATCATAACATAGGAGGTATATGAAATACCATGCAACGATTGCCATAAAGTTTATATAGGGGAAACGGGGAGAAATCTAGACAAGAGATTGTATGAACACAAAAGAGATATTAGAGCGGGCAGCGAAAGCAGTGGAATATTTTGCCATGTTAGAGACAAGAATCATACGATCGATTTCAATGGAAGTAAAATGGTATTTAAATCGGCTAACTATGTTGAGAGAAGAATCGTAGAATCGAGCTTGATTTCGTCAGTTCCTAATTTAAATCTATCTGAGGTTCAATTTTCTTTTAATCCTGTAATAAGAAAGCAAATAAATAAAATAGTAAAATGTCAACCCTTCAATATGTTTAGGCCTAACATCCCCCCAGATTAGCCACAAGTAGGGGATTGGGGATAAAAGAGGGGATATTTCACGACCTGTTATGCTTGTATGCATTTTTTCTTATATTTTCTACGCAGTGTCAGTTGAAAAAGGGTGTGAGATACACCGAAACTGTTCTGAATTAAATTGTCTTCGGAGAATGTGGTTTAATTCCTCATCTTTTCTTGCGATATTGCATTAATTTTCATCATATATATATATATATATATATATATAATTGTGGAAAAATGGACAAAAATCACCGGTTAAGCCACGTATTACGCTTCATATAATGTATATACCAATCAATTGGACACTAATGGTAGGTGGTTTTAATCATCGGATACCCACTGTACCTCTCCATCACGCAAAAGAATTCATAGTCTGGTCTTCTCTCGTATTTCACCATTCCTTTTCATTTGATGGTAGGACAATATGTAGACGTACCCCATTACCCCTGCCGTGCATGGGGTCCGTGACCAGATATTAGAGCTGTAAATATTAGGACAGGTGCCTCGTAAAATTGGTTTGCGTTTCTCCATAGGATTTACAATTTGATGGGAGGACTCGATCGGACTCTTCCATAAATGTCGCCTTATATTAGAAGTCCAAATGATATGGCGCCGTCGTTATATTTTACTTGCTCTTATTCCTCTTTTATTCTATTCTCCATTTTGTCGATATATTTTAATTAGAATTTTCCGTAAGTCATTTCAGTTCTTAAACTCCATGTGTGTTAAAACAGAAGTTTATCTCTGCATGTTAAAATAGATATTTCTTTCCTGTTTTATGATTAAAAAAATGTTTTCTCTTAATACCGACGTTTGTGGGCGATAGTAGAGAGCAATGTGTAATAAAGAGAATTATGGCGTATTTGTATTAGAGAAGCAATGGATGAAAGTGTATCATTTATAAATCAAAGTGAATTACTCAAAAAACTTATAGGTCAATATGGAAAAATTACAATTGACAAAAGATCTTATTTTACAAATTTGGATAAAAAGTTTTCCACATAAAACCAGGAAGAGCAATTTTGAGAGGACTGTGAAAAGACGACATAGTTGCACTCATTTCTAGCAAATGGCAAGGTACAAATTTTTAAATTTAGTTAAATTAATTTTACGTCTTCATTTGTCCAACATGAATATATTTTCCATTTCTTTTACCACATTTTTTTAACATATTCTTGACCCATTTCAAAATGGTAATGCACTACGCTTGAGTACGAGTACGTTATCTATCGTTGAGTCGCTTCTACATTTATTGCAACAAAATTTAGAGTGAAATTATGATCCTGAGCTAAAAAAATGTGCATTCAATTACTTTCATCCCTAAAATCCCGTTGAAGATCTCAGTCTACGGACGACCAAGACAAGCTGAGATAAGACCAAATCACACTTAAGGCTACACATCTAATTCATTCTCACTCATAACTTCCTCATTCATTCTCACTCATAACTTCGATAAAGCACTCTCTCTTGTATAGCTCTAATCCAATATTTGCCATGTACGTGGACATTTTTACAAATTTAAAAGAAAAATCGAAAAATATTCCATTGTAAATTTATGTTAATGATAAAAATAGAAAATTGGTTTAAATCAATTTTTATTGCTAGGGGGATAGGGGTGATACCTTCGTAGATGACCAGTTCCCCTAACTTAACCACTTTCTGGAATCGAAACGAATTTTTTTTACAAATCGATTTTGCGGAAAAAACACCGTTGCCTTTTGTTCATAAATTGCAATAACAGCAAAATACTTCGATTATTATCCTGGTCGCTTATATGTTTAAAAATATATTCTTGTAAGCCCAGATGAACGATTTTGAACATCTCAAAAGCCTAATTTGGAGCTTTACGAGGTTACAGTGTCATATATTTCATTATCATTATCGTGACTCATAGAAAAATTATAACTTGAGGGTTGCTGTGAATGGTCTGTAAAGAGTTTAGGAACAAAAGCGGTTTGAACTCGATTCTTGGCAGTCAAAATCGATGATATCCTTTGCCAAATTTGGCTCTTAAAGGGCAACTCGGGAGAGGGGTTCGATAGATCGATAATATCCATTGGCAAATAATAAAAGGAAAAGATTTACGAAGAAATACAAAAATGTTGAACTGAGCGGAAACGCGTTTTAAAAGATCTGGAATTATAATAAATGTTTCAAAAATGCCAATTATGAATAAAATATTATAAATAATGTATAGCAAGATGTCTCTTTAAAAGAGTTGTATTCAGACTAACCAAATGTCGGTAGTTTTGGTCTTTGCCAGTAAATATCTCAGGATCTTTGTTTCTTGTGGTTAGAGAAACTTAATAATAAAATAATTTGTGTGCTTTAATTGATCACATTTAGCTTGTTAGCTCATGTGCATGTACAAATGTATACATAACCACTGCATATCACCATATTTCACTTTGTAATACTATAGTAATTAAATCGGGCATCATTGCTACTGGTCAGAGATCTGAGGGAGGGAGGGAGAGAGAGAGAGAGAGAGAGAGAGAGAGAGAGAGAGAGAGAGAGAGAGAGAGAGAGAGAGAGAGAGAGAGAGAGAGAGAGAGAGAGAGAGAGAGAGAGAGAGGATGAGAGAGAGATGATAAGAGAGAGAGAGAGAGAAAAGACCCCTGGTCGACCCTTTTTGTCTGTGCTAATGGAAGTGCGAAATTATGAGACGCCGTGGTGGCCTGAGCACCGCCATCGCAGAAAGCCGCGACAAGCTTGAGAGCCAAAAAAGGTCCCATTGGGAGTCGGATAAAGCTTCGCCTCCCTGGCTTAGGAACCTTCCCGCGATCGTGCTAATAGGGCGAGACTACCCTCGCCTACCGATGCTTTAAACCTTGGACCCCTTCCCCTTTCGGACGGAGGGGGTAAAACTCCATTCGCCCTCACTATAAATCCTCTGGCGCCAGAGTTGGAAGAAAGTATTCGCCGCCTGCCCACCCCGTCAGTATCCACCGCCCCCCCCATCAGTACCTTCCGTCTGCACTTTCCCGTTCGTAGCCGCTATTTGCGCCCCGTTGTACTCTGCACAATTCCTCACAGAACCCCTCAAGCTCCGGGTATTCTCGTTTAATTCGCGTGAGTCTACCACGTACTCGTTGTTACCCGCTCCTCGAACGCAACGCGCCCTGTCTCGACTCGGTGTTTTAAACCCGAAGGCAAGATCTATGTTCATTCCCTAATAGTCATTGTCAAGAGACTATTATTTGAACTTTGCGCCAAGCCAAGGATTACTCCCTCGGATCAAATCTTCGAGGTGACAGCAACGCGCAACTCTCCTGTGCATTTGCTCTCTCTACCAACCCCCGCCGCCCAGAGTAAGCCTCCATCGTCGGTTTCCTGTACGCTCAACGTCATTCGAGTAACCCTTCGGTCAGTATTGTTCGTTGGTGTGTACGGCGACCATCCTCGCCAAGTTCCCCCCTTCCTTTAATTCGCTGAGACTCGTCTACATCTAATGTGTTATATAGCTTGTTTCAAAACCCCCTTTTAACTTTTGTAAAAGAATATTAATTTGCATATTAATAAAGTTATTTTTGTACCCGTTTTTCTATTGTCCCGGAACCTACAAGATAGCCTACTATTTGGTCAACCTAAAATTCGGTTAATTTGCACTCTGTATCTATTATAAGTCTCCCATGCACATAGCCGTCATCTATCTCGGCCTGAGAAACACAGGAAAGGTTGGACTCGACCCTGTTCTACGACACTACCCAGCATACAAGCACATTGGGTATGAATGCCCCTACAACCAATAATGAGCGCCATAATGCCCTTCCTAATATTGAAGGATAAATGTAAAGAAAAGGTAGTAAGACGATTCATCTAAACACTTGTTGAAGGATTATCTTTTAACAACTTTGGAGACAATTTAGGGGAGGAATCATGATAGGATAATTTTATTTAAATATTCACTCCACTTTTATTATCCATTTCAATTTAATTAGTTGATATATTATTATTTTAAACTGTTATTTTATTATCATGGAAGCGCCCAGGAGGTAAGGCTGTCTCTTTAATACTCTAACCAGGCTGGAAGGGGAGGGAGGAAGAGCTATAAAGGCAAGGCTGTCTCTTTTATACTCTAGCCAGGCTGGAAGGGGAGGGAGGAAGAGCTATAAAGGCAAGGCTGTCTCTTTTATACTCTAGCCAGGCTGGAAGGTAAGGGAGGAAGAGCTATAAAGGCAAGGCTGTCTCTTTTATACTCTAGCCAGGCTGGAAGGGGAGGGAGGAAGAGCTATAAAGGCAAGGCTGTCTCTTTTATACTCTAACAAGGCTGGAAGGGGAGGGAGGAAGAGCTATAAAGGCAAGGCTGTCTCTTTTATATTCTATCAGGCTGGAAGGGGAGGGAGGAAGAGCTATAAAGGCAAGGCTGTCTCTTTTATACTCTAGCCAGGCTGGAAGGGGAGGGAGAAGGAGCTATAAAGGCAAGGCTGTCTCTTTTATACTCTAGCCAGGCTGGAAGGGGAGTTAGGAACAGCTATAAAGGCAAGGCTGTCTCTTTTAAACTCTAACCAGGCTGGAAGGGGAGGGAGGAAGAGCTATAAAGGCAAGGCTGTCTCTTTTATACTCTAGCCAGGCTGGAAGGGGAGGGAGGAAGAGCTATAAAGGCAAGGCTGTCTCTTTTATACTCTAGCCAGGCTGGAAGGTGAGGGAGGAAGAGCTATAAAGGCAAGGCTGTCTCTTTTATATTCTAACCAGGCTGGAAGGGGAGGGAGGGAGAGCTATAAAGGCAAGGCTGTCTCTTTTATACTCTAGCCAGGCTGGAAGGGGGGGGGGAGGAAGAGCTATAAAGGCAAGGCTGTCTCTTTTATACTCTAGCCAGGCTGGAAGGGGAGGGAGGAAGAGCTATAAAGGCAAGGCTGTCTCTTTTATACTCTAGCCAGGCTGGAAGGGGAGGGAGGAAGAGCTATAAAGGCAAGGCTGTCTCTTTTATACTCTAGCCAGGCTGGAAGGGGAGGGAGGAAGAGCTATAAAGGCAAGGCTGTCTCTTTTATACTCTAGCCAGGCTGGAAGGGGAGGGAGGAAGAGCTATAAAGGCAAGGCTGTCTCTTTTATACTCTAGCCAGGCTGGAAGGGGAGGGAAGAAGAGCTATAAAGGCAAGGCTGTCTCTTTTATACTCTAACCAGGCTGGAAGGGGAGGGAGGAAGAGCTATAAAGGCAAGGCTGTCTCTTTTATACTCTAGCCAGGCTGGAAGGGGAGGGAGGAAGAGCTATAAAGGCAAGGCTGTCTCTTTTATACTCTAGCAAGGCTGGAAGGGGAGGGAGGAAGAGCTATAAAGGCAAGGCTGTCTCTTTTATACTCTAGCCAGGCTGGAAGGGGAGGGAGGAAGAGCTATAAAGGCAAGGCTGTCTCTTTTATACTCTAGCCAGGCTGGAAGGGGAGGGAGGAAGAGCTATAAAGGCAAGGCTGTCTCTTTTATACTCTAGCCAGGCTGGAAGGGGAGGGAGGAAGAGCTATAAAGGCAAGGCTATCTCTTTTATACTCTAGCCAGGCTGGAAGGGGAGGGAGGAAGAGCTATAAAGGCAAGGCTGTCTCTTTTATACTCTAACCAGGCTGGAAGGGGAGGGAGGAAGAGCTATAAAAGCAAGGCTGTCTCTTTTATACTCTAACCAGGCTGGAAGGGGAGGGAGGAAGAGCTATAGAGGCAAGGCTGTCTCTTTTATATTCTAACCAGGCTGGAAGGGGAGGGGGGAAGAGCTATAAAGGCAAGGCTGTCTCTTTTATATTCTAACCAGGCTGGAAGGGGAGGGAGGAAGAGCTATAAAGGCAAGGCTATCTCTTTTATACTCTAGCCAGGCTGGAAGGGGAGGGAGGCAGAGCTATAAAGGCAAGGCTGTCTCTTTTATACTCTAGCTAGGCTGGAAGGGGAGGGAGGAAGAGCTATAAAGGCAAGGCTGTCTCTTTTATACTCTAGCCAGGCTGGAAGGGGAGGGAGGAAGAGCTATAAAGGCAAGGCTGTCTCTTTTATACTTTAGCCAGGCTGGAAGGGGAGGGAGGAAGAGCTATAAAGGCAAGGCTGTCTCTTTTATACTCTAGCCAGGCTGGAAGGTGAGGGAGGAAGAGCTATAAAGGCAAGGCTGTCTCTTTTATACTCTAGCCAGGCTGGAAGGGGAGGGAGGAAGAGCTATAAAGGCAAGGCTGTCTCTTTTATACTCTAGCCAGGCTGGAAGGGGAGGGAGGAAGAGCTATAAAGGCAAGGCTGTCTCTTTTATGCTCTAGCCAGGCTGGAAGAGGAGGGAGGAAGAGCTATAAAGGCAAGGCTGTCTCTTTTATACTCTAGCCAGGCTGGAAGGGGAGGGAGGAAGAGCTATAGAGGCAAGGCTGTCTCTTTTATATTCTAACCAGGCTGGAAGGGGAGGGGGGAAGAGCTATAAAGGCAAGGCTGTCTCTTTTATATTCTAACCAGGCTGGAAGGGGAGGGAGGAAGAGCTATAAAGGCAAGGCTATCTCTTTTATACTCTAGCCAGGCTGGAAGGGGAGGGAGGCAGAGCTATAAAGGCAAGGCTGTCTCTTTTATACTCTAGCTAGGCTGGAAGGGGAGGGAGGAAGAGCTATAAAGGCAAGGCTGTCTCTTTTATACTCTAGCCAGGCTGGAAGGGGAGGGAGGAAGAGCTATAAAGGCAAGGCTGTCTCTTTTATACTTTAGCCAGGCTGGAAGGGGAGGGAGGAAGAGCTATAAAGGCAAGGCTGTCTCTTTTATACTCTAGCCAGGCTGGAAGGTGAGGGAGGAAGAGCTATAAAGGCAAGGCTGTCTCTTTTATACTCTAGCCAGGCTGGAAGGGGAGGGAGGAAGAGCTATAAAGGCAAGGCTGTCTCTTTTATACTCTAGCCAGGCTGGAAGGGGAGGGAGGAAGAGCTATAAAGGCAAGGCTGTCTCTTTTATGCTCTAGCCAGGCTGGAAGAGGAGGGAGGAAGAGCTATAAAGGCAAGGCTGTCTCTTTTATACTCTAGCCAGGCTGGAAGGGGAGGGAGGAAGACCTATAAAGGCAAGGCTGTCTCTTTTATACTCTAGCCAGGCTGGAAGGGGGGGAGGAAGAGCTATAAAGGCAAGGCTGTCTCTTTTATACTCTAGCCAGGCTGGAAGGTAAGGGAGGAAGAGCTATAAAGGCAAGGCTGTCTCTTTTATACTCTAGCCAGGCTGGAAGGGGAGGGAGGAAGAGCTATAAAGGCAAGGCTGTCTCTTTTATACTCTAACAAGGCTGGAAGGGGAGGGAGGAAGAGCTATAAAGGCAAGGCTGTCTCTTTTATATTCTATCAGGCTGGAAGGGGAGGGAGAAAGAGCTATAAAGGCAAGGCTGTCTCTTTTATACTCTAGCCAGGCTGGAAGGGGAGGGAGGAAGAGCTATAAAGGCAAGGCTGTCTCTTTTATACTCTAGCCAGGCTGGAAGGGGAGGGAGGAAGAGCTATAAAGGCAAGGCTGTCTCTTTTATACTCTAGCCAGGCTGGAAGGTGAGGGAGGAAGGGCTATAAATGCAAGGCTGTCTCTTTTATACTCTAGCCAGGCTGGAAGGGGAGGGAGGAAGAGCTATAAAGGCAATGCTGTCTCTTTTATACTCTAGCCAGGCTGAAAGGGGAGGGAGGAAGAGCTATAAAGGCAAGGCTGTTTCTTTTATATTCTAACCAGGCTGGAAGGGGAGGGAGGAAGAGCTATAAAGGCAAGGCTGTCTCTTTTATACTCTAGCCAGGCTGGAAGGGGAGGAAGGAAGAGCTATAAAGGCAAGGCTGTCTCTTTAATACTCTAGCCATGCTGGAAGGGGAGAGAGGAAGAGCTATAAAGGCAAGGCTGTCTCTTTTATACTCTAACCAGGCTGGAAGAGGAGGGAGGAAGAGCTATAAAGGCAAGGCTGTCTCTTTTATATTTTAACCAGGCTGGAAGGGGAGGGAGGAAGAGCTATAAAGGCAAGGCTGTCTCTTTTATACTTTAGCCAGGCTGGAAGGGGAGGGAGGAAGAGCTATAAAGGCAAGGCTGTCTCTTTTATACTCTAGCCAGGCTGGAAGGTGAGGGAGGAAGAGCTATAAAGGCAAGGCTGTCTCTTTTATACTCTAGCCAGGCTGGAAGGGGAGGGAGGAAGAGCTATAAAGGCAAGGCTGTCTCTTTTATACTCTAGCCAGGCTGGAAGGGGAGGGAGGAAGAGCTTTAAAGGCAAGGCTGTCTCTTTTATACTCTAGCCAGGCTGGAAGGGGAGGGAAAAGAGTTGTCGAGAGATGCATGTCTCTTTATATACTCTAGCCACCCTAGATGGGGAGGGAAACAGAGCTGTTGAGGCAAGGCTGGCTCTTTTATACTCAAGCCACCCTGAAGAGGGAGAGAAACAAAGCTGTAGAGGCAAAGCTGTCTCTTTTATACTCTAGCCCCCCTTGGGAGGGATGGAAAAAGAGTTGTGGAGTGGTCCTCAGTCATTTCCAAGTGGAGACAATTTGATGCATCTAATGGATTGAAAAGTGTAGAGGAAGACGAATGGAGCAGTCGTATAATGCCTGTATTTTTGCGAGATTAATCTGTCAGTATCAGAAAGAAACATCGATCGTGATTATTTCAGCTTTGTTCATTGAATAAGCTGTTCAAACAATGAGTCAGAACCACCTCTCACCTTCTCACTAGGCACCTCTGAGTTGAAAGACTTTATCACAATCCCGTTTAATTGCTTAACTGACCTTGTCACACACATAATAATGAAAGAGTTGTTAAAATGGTAACTGAGGATTATACTAACTATTTCACACCAAAAAGAAAGATTAAGATATCTGAAATTCAGGACGAGTCTGATGTCTAGGAATCATACAAATCAGGAATTGTGCAACTTGATAAAGTTAAAAAAGTATGGGAAAGGACTTTTGTAATTGTATATAGTGATATCAAAGCAATTTACCCGTTATTATATATCTAATATATATTTAATATATCTCCCATGCATTTTACATTCATCATCTTCACCAATTTTTTTTACAGATTCTCTGTAACGAGAAATCTACGGGAAATGAGCCCGTTGTTTTTTCCTTTAAATTTTAGCGAAATTAATCTGTAAGATGTTTGCGTTTTGTGGGTCTTTGACCATAGACTTCATCATTCAGGTACCACTACGAGGGAAAATCTATCGGCGTCAAGTGAACATTCATATTACTACTCGATGATTCCTCCACTTCCTATCCATCCTTTGGGTAATCATTGTTTGAGGTTACCTTCTGACATTACAATGAGTGTAATTGGCGGATTCATCTTTTTTAAAAATTTAAAGTTTCTCCAAATGATAGATATTATTTATGCGACCGAAATGTGAAAAAGGCGGCATCCCTTTTAACACCAATAAAGGAAAAAATGTCCAACTAAATATTTGGCTGATACACCGCACTAGACGTTTAATTCTGATAAATACAATTCTAATCTACAAAAGGGCGTTGATTGAGAAGACTCCACTACCAAAAGAACCTATTTATTTCCTGTGGTAGTTGGCCTACCGGTAGCCTCATAGGACCAGATAAATAAAATCTCAACCAACTCGTTAAAAGAGTTTTCATCATAGCAGAAAATGTTTAGCCTTTGTCCTAGATCATTATTTACCCTTCAGTGGTATTTTCTATAACACTTTATTGTTATGGTGATTGCTAAGATTATAGAATATATAATGCTATATAGAGCATATATTCAGGCTTTTTAGGGGGAACATCTTATGTATATTCATATGGTTTACAAAGCATTATCTAGCAGGATTCAAACCAATATCGTCGTTTTTTACAAGAAGTATTGCCATTAGCACATAACTAATATTGAAGTGATACCACTTTAACACATGGGTATTTCGTTCCAAACTACGCCCCTGGGGGATTATTAAATCGAATGAATTCAGTGCAAGTAGAAATTGATGGTAAAGTCTAATTTTAAAGATAAATAAATCATTCAGTCATATTTATTGTCAAATATAACAAGAATAACTTGAAATTTGCCACCAATCTCTAACCCTTAAGTGTTGAGAAGAGCAAATGTTTAGTAATTCATTTTTGACTTCACATCCATACCTACTTTCGAATTCAACGAATATTCTACTCATCTCTCAACCCATTTGTCGGATATTTGGTAAGGTCGCCAAATTCTGATAACGTCTTTGTTCTTCTCCACTTCAATGAATTCAATTCCACTCTGAATTTTGCACTTTTCTACCTCACCTTTCAAGCAAGCCTCTTTCAAAGGGTTACGGTTACCTAACTTCCTCATTTAGTCAATCATGTTGACAATCAAATTGGAATTCAATTATAATTACTCTACAGTCGTTCAACCATCTATAAAATAATATATCACTATCGTCTATCATTACAATTTCTTCATTCTCGATTATGATCTTTAAATTATGTGTTCTTTTGTAGGTCTTTAAATATTGGCCTCGACATTTGAGGCCAAATAGGACAGATTAAATATAAACTCTGACCGATAAAGATGCAGGCAAAGCCATATCCCATTAGCCCATAATAATTGGAAATGTTCAGTGTTGATCGGGGCACGAATGGGGCTTTGTTCATGTCATTATTTCTGATCAGCCAATTAATTTCCAAATATTAAAGGGCTTCGATTTTAAAGATTCAAATTTGTTTCTTACTTTGCAAAATGTCTTTAATTAGGATAAGTGATGCCACATGAATATAATGAAGTTTATATATATATATATATATATATATATATATATATATATATATATATCTTTTAGTCAATTGCTGGAAAGCTCTTGCTATTTGTTTAAAGTAAATGTAGATTAATTTACCTTTAGAGTAAATACATACTCGAAAGAGAGCCATGGTATGCAGTAGTTAAGTCGTCGGAATAAAAAAAAAATTAACTTAAGTCAAATTTAATAATGGAACGCATTCTTTGTTTGGCCGTTTTCCCATAATTCCGATAATCCCATTATTATTAGCAATGTTTGTTCATCGGGGAGATATTTTTTTACAAGTTGATCATTCTAAATCTTTAAGTAAGCAAATTTCTGGCACTTATTTCCGTCTAGGGATTGGAAGTGACAGGTAGAAATGAGGGATAGATACAAGGAATCGAAATCCAATTCCTTTTCTAGTGTCTTCCTTTGGTTGTTCTTCTCTAGACCACGTCTCTGAGAGGCTTCTAGAATTTTTTTTCTCTGGAATTGACTTAAATGAACCTCTTAGGATTATTTTCCCCTCTTAAAAATGAACGAAATGGTGATTATACAGGATGTACAGGACCAAACTAACGGAGCACAATGACACAGTGATGAAAAATGGATTTAATTAATGAGACTGGTTAATGCTCGACTTCCAGAGAAATAAATGATAACTGTGCAACCATAAATTGTATTATGATTAATCGGGAAGTGAATGAAAGTGAAGAGAGACAGTAGAAGTGTAAACGAATAATAAGAGAAGTAGAAAAGTTGTGACGAATAAAGGAGGCAGCAATAAAGGCAGTGATTATATTTAAAGCTTCCATTAATTTGATTAGTTAAATATAAAAATTAAAATTATGTTATTCCAATATTTGTTATGGATCCATAGACACATGAACACTCGTGTGGGCGAAGGAGGAATGGGAGCCAATTCATCTTTTCAACCGTGATTTCTCAAAATAATGGACACGGGTTGGGTCATAAGTAATTTTCGGGTTTTTTTTTTAGATATATTTCTCTATGTAGAACTGAACATTTAAATAATTTTAATCAATAATATACTTGCCATTTTTAAGACCTCTCTTACCATTTAGCAGATAGCTAATTAATTGCCTTAAAGTCAAATTCATCCATTTGTGAGTTAAATAAATTGTCCTCAAACGTTTTTGCCTTTTATATTTCAGAAAACTTTATTATTCAAAGCATTTTTTTAGGGAACGAAAAAGATAGAAATCACTTGGTACAAGATCTAGTGAATATGTTTGGTGTGGTAGGACAGACCAGTCTAAGTGTAGATTTTTCCTGGTTCATTCTTGGTGAATGCGGTCTTGAGTTATGATGAATAAGCACAATGTGTTTTCTGTTGACAAGTGCGGGCCGTTTTCTTAACAGATTTTCATGCAAACGTTGTGGTTGTTAGCACTATAAGTCTGCATTTAAGTGTCTGAGTGCGGTTGCGGAGATTGCATTCCATCAGATCTATTAAAGCATTTTCATGTAAGTCTGATGATCATCTTGGTATGCAGCCTTGGCTATAAACACTACTACAAATTTTCTTGACTGTTTCTAATGAGTTTTTGTTATCCTTAAACTCCCCTAAACATCACATGTCGGATATGCACTTTCAGATCCTACATTTTAGGGCATGAAATTGTAGTTTAAATTATGATGCACACTTGTTTACTGTTGATGTAAGAATTATCGGCGAATCTTGTTTCTAAACAGGTAATTTCCGGTAAAGATTATAACACTGGAAGTGCGTCATTGCGTTTTGTTTCCCCAAACCGAAAATTACTTATGACTCAACCCACCAATCTACCTAACATATAAATGATATCCATAGGGATATATGGCAAATCAATCACCATATAATGAATATACGAACCTTACAGAAAACAAGAGTGGGTATGGAAGTACTTAAATAGAATATAAAGTGTATGATATGAATACTTTAAAAGATAATAAAACACGCAAAGATGGAGACAAAGCGGACTAAAACTACTTACTAATCCACTATGGTTCATAGGTGGAACAAAATTCGCCGTATCTACTCGTTTTATAAAAGAAATAAAAAAAGATCAAAGAGAGAAAAATATAGCTTAAATATTTCTCCTAATACAATAATTGATCTCACTCCGTCAATATTTACAGCTTCTTGCGAATGGGGTAGCAGGAGTGGTAGAATAATTGGGTAGGAAGAGTAGTCTACTAATGGTATGGTTGCATGAGAGTTTAAAAGAAAAGAAATAAGCCTAAATTGGACTAGAACTGCATGTGGTTTGATGCCATCCGGTGCTTCCGAGCGCGGGACGAGGACACCGCTCCTCTCCGCGTTTGGCAGAGGTGATTTTGTAATGGTGGAAAACTGGCAGAACTACAAAATCAAAATAAAAATGTCCACTGAGTTATACATGTATACAGTACTATAATTTTAATTTTATTCTTTATTCGGATAAGAGGAATTTAATGCTTAATATCCATATATATATATATATATATATATATATATATATATATATATATGCGGTTAAAAGGCTATTTTTGGCAGCCACATTCTTCATCAAAAGCCCTCGGAAGTTGCTCTTCAGACTTGATAATAAAATTTGCCTAAAGATCAGAGAGACAAACGCTGCTCTCTTCGCAGTGTAGCAGCCCATATCTTGATTATTTTGTGCTCCTAATTAAACGGGCGTAAGAGCGGAATCCTACATAACTATGTGGTGATATCTCGTTACGCAGGCAGAAGTGTAATGCAATAGTTTCCTTTTTCCTCTCAATCTGCAGGTCCAGAAGTCGAAGAGGAAGTGAAGAAGCCAATGAGATAAAGAAACAGAAGTATTAATATTTTGCAATATTGTAGCTTTTATTTAAATCTGATCCTTAAGCGAAGTTATTCAAAGTTGTTTTCTACTAATTGTCTCTTGTTTGAGATAATTCTCGAATGGAAAGACAAATGTAAAAAATTCCCCACTGGCTGAATTACAACCCAAAGCCTAATCTAGCTGGGGACAAAGGAAGAAAGAATGTAGGAGAGTGGATAATAGTGGATTAATAACAATATGAATCGAGTGTATGGTATAAGAATTTTGAAATTTAAGGAAGTTTATATTTCCAAGTAATATTTATCGATTGTATAATCAAGCGTGTGACAGGTGTTTTCAACAACTTATTCCTTATATTAGTGAATACATTTAATTTAGATATGTATTTAAAAGCCTTCGATAAGTTAGTCATGCAAACAACGATTTTGTAAGTTCAGCTTTTAATTTTATGGCTGTACCTTGAAATCACTCTTATATTGCTATGTCCAATTGCCAGCGAGGTGATGAAAATTGAACCGCGTGCTCCGAGCGAGGTCTAACAAGCGTATTATATAATAGGGAAAATAAATCCTTTTGATTAAGAAAGAAAACTTCTAGCTTTGTACCTTAGAACTCACTGCTTTTTCTGTATTTACAATACAGAGCCTATAAGCTTCTTAGGTACCTCAAAACTAAAAGATTCAAATCCTTTTCAATATAATCCGACATTAAATACAACAAAGGCTCAAGAAATGTTCTTTGAGGGACTCCGCTCGTGACTGATGTCCAGCACGAAGTAATCTTATTAATCACCACTTTCTGAGTTCAGCTAACCAATTTTCAATACACATTACATTATTAACTACTCCATGACTTTTTAACTTTTTAAAAACGTCCTTCATGCAGTAGAAAATCAAAGCGCGTTTAAAAAATCTATGTTAACTAAAGGGTTTTTCAATAAGGTCGCTGATTTTTAATTGTAAATAAAACAAATTGTGTGTGATATATGGCACTCAATTTATTTTAAATTTGAAAGTAAATTTTATGGCATTAAGTGTGGAATATGACGTCGTTCAAATGTCCGCCGCGGTTTCGCTTGGTGGAACGTATTCGGGAGGCCCAATTTTCGATGACTTTGTCGCATAAATCTGGCTGAATTTGCTGGATGGTATTCGTTATGTTGACTTTGAGGACATCAACTGTTGGCGTATTATTCGCATAGACCTACGGTTTAAGGTAGCGCCAAAGAAAGTAGTCTAATGGCGTTAAATTGCATGATCTCGGTGGCCAGTTGACGTCGCCGCCGCGCGAGATGACCCTGTCCTGAAATCGCTGGTGCAAAATGTCTATCGTGGCGTGCGCAGTGTGGCACGTAACGCCGTTCTTTTGGAACCACATGTCGTCAGTATCCATATCAGGCATATAATCCAGTTGAGGCCACAAGAAGTAGTTTATCATCGATCTGTAGGTCTCGCCGTTGATTGTTATGGCAATCCCATCTTCGTTCTCAAAAAAATACTAACCGATTATTCCGTTAGACAAAAATCCGCATCAAACAGAGACTTTGTTGGGATGCAATTGGTGCTGGTGTTTCTCATGTGGATTGTTTTCGTCCCAAATCCGACAATTTTGTTTGTTCACAAATCCATTGATCCAAAAATGGGCCTCGTCGCTGAAGATGATAGGAATCACGTAATGCGCGGAACGTTTGTCGAACGGAGCACTGATTTTGATAATAACATTTGATGATTTGCACACACTATGCAACGCTATAACCTTCCATCGTGACTTGCTAAGTACTACTGAACAGTCCACAGTGAGGTTGCCAGATGTCGCTTTAACATCATGGCCACTATCGCCTGACAAAGCTCGAGGGTCCTTGTTGAAAGACTCTTTATATCGACAGCGTTTTTTGGTTGAAGGTTATGGTCATTTCGATAACAAATATCCTGCAAATTACTCTAGCAAGAGCAATGATGCTTAACTCCATGCGGACTATCATTTTCTAAGTTTTGAGACTCTAATGCTTCACGATTCAGTTCCTAAATAATGGAATTAACAAGTTTTTCTATAAGAGAAGTTAATGAAATGGACCGATAATTCTAGGAATTAGGCTTAGTATTTTTAATCGGGGTCATATTCACCTCTTTTAAACTCCGTTGAATCTATTCTTTCATGAATTGATTAAGTCAAAATGGTGAAAATAAGCTCCTTCATTCGGCTTTCATCCTTTAAGATAAATATAGTAGATTTTATTGTGCTCAGGCGCTTTAGATATTTTCATTTTATTTATATCGTCGTTGATTTGGTTTGGGGTTACACTAATAATCGAAGGAACCCTAAAAATATATAAACTACTTAATTCCGAGATGAAAAGTAAATTCCATCGTTTAGACATTTACAACAAATACCTATAAAAAAAAGGAAATGATGCTTAAAAATGACGATGCTACGTTGTTACTACAGTGGTTCCTCGTGTGCCTCAGAATTAAAGTGTTCATTTGGCCCCTCACAAAGGTCCCTTTGCTCCTCTTATCTCTTTCCTCAAATCTCAACAATAGTAATAAAAATAATCGAAACTTGCCTTCAAATATCGTAAAATTGCTGTTATAGGCCTTATCCAATGCTCGCTTTGCTCACGCTATTTCTTCTCCATTTTACACTCAACTTAACTTCTACTATGACTTCCTATACACCAGTTTTGCAAAGGCTTTCATGTGTTTTTTTGTAGTTGGCGTGTTTGTTTTTTTAGTGGCCATAATAAGGCCGAAGATGCCTTCTTTCCTCGTTCTGAATTGCCAATTACCGAGAACATTAAGGAAGAAGAGGGGAGCTTAACCTTACATTTTCATTCGTCATGCTTACATATGTATATGTATGTATATTTGCTGCTTCGGTTTCACCACACCTGCATGCATCGTTTTCTGTATCTTTAAATTTGAAATATTCAAAGTGTTGTTGTGATAGAACGGTCTGAGGCCGCTTTAATTCAGCCTCTATCACATGTTAACCATGCTTACCCACATGCTTACCCACGTGCATCCTGCCTGCGAGAGGAAGCAGAAGCGCGTTATCTCCCATCATAGCCAATGTTTAATCAAGGAGGTTCACTCCCCCGTTTCGCCTTCATACGTTGATCGCGCCAGATTAAATTAGGCTCATAGGCAGATAAGGTATTTTCCCAGGTACCACCGGGACATTCCCTCGAAGTCCCTCACTCAATTACCCCCTACGCCATGGAGATGGCTCCGGCTATTTATAGGATAGCTTTTACCAATTAAAGCAGATCCAGATTATATTCGCGAGGCATCAAGCCGATCCGGTCTCCCTTGTGCACCTAGGAACTCTGCCGAGAAACCCCTTATTGTCCATAAGAGGACAATATCCCTTGAGTGCCATGGTTTGTTTTCTTCGAGACTCCAAGTCAACAAGGCCCCCCTGTTGTTCAGAAAGAGAACAACGTTAGAACAGAAATTGTTCTTTGAGCCCGTTCGACAAGAAACGGTTCTCCCCCCCTGTTGTTCAGAAAGAGAACAACGTTAGAACAGCCATTGTTCTTCAAGCCCGTTCGTCAAGAAATGGTTTTCGATCCCAAGACATCACGTCCGGATAATTTAGTTCCCCCCTTTTCAACGTTCTTCAAGAGAACGCTTGGTTTCAACAATAACCTCCATTGTTCATCTAGAACATCTCCGATTTGTTGTCACAAAGATCGCTCGTACTTCCGAGCTCCACTTCGCTCTTACTCCTCGAAGACAGTCCTTCCCCCTCGTTAAGGACAACCCCCCGAAGAAGCCTTCTCTTGGAAATCGCCAGTTGGATCGAAGATTCCTTCCCATCGTCTTCCTCTGAACGACAACCTTGTATTTACGTAAGATAAGCATTACCTTTAATTATTTAACCTTTTTTCAACGCAACCCTGTGCTTTAAATGGTTAAGCGAACCATTCCCCCCCCCTTTTTTTGTTTTTTTACCGTTTTAAATCTCTACAAATCTTAATCCTCAGATTAGTCAGATATTCCCACGACCCTTTTCATTCCCCGTTTATGTAAACATTATTTTTGCGTGTTGTTGATAGTTTAATTAATAAAACTCTATTTTAATAATGGTAGCCATATTATTTATCCTTGTGCTCCGTTCCACTTCTTAAGCATATTGAAGATAAATAAGCCTCTCCAGGCACCCCTCCCTTTTTGAACTAACCTCGGTCAATCAGATTACCACGCACTCGAAATATAGAAATTCCCTTAACAAATAGTTATATATGGTATATCGTCAAGAGCCTATTCTACGACAGTTGTATAAATTTAGATATTTCTCTCAAAATCGTCGGCATTAATGATAAATTTCTAAGAGGGGAAAATCTCTTAATACTGAATATTTAACTATTATTTTTTCAAGGGTGAATTGCCATAAGAGGTTCTTGTTTCTTCCTGGTGCAGGAACTTGGGTTGTTTTTGTTCCTTCCTGGCCCAAGGACCTGGATCGGTTTTGTTCCTTCCTTGCCTGGGAACTTGGGTCATTCTCATTTTTCCCAGCGCAAGTACTTGGGTAATCTTATTTCTTCCAAGCGCAAGGACTTAGGTTGTTCTTGTTTTTTCATGGCACATTACATTGGATTGTTCTTTTCTTTTCCTGGTGCGAGGACGTATACTTGTTTAGTTTTGGTGTGATTGCCACTTTAAGGAAATAGTGGTTAGTTACTACCAAAACACATATTTAAAGATCATTTCGGGTATTTGTGGGTGGGGATGAGGTGAATCTTGCTTACAATAACAATTTAGGTAATATATTTAACCATGCATTTATTCCTAACTATTGATAATCCTGTTCTTTGTTAATTCACTGTTTGCTTACGAAATCTTTTTGTAAGATCAATCACTTATTAAGATTCTTTCCTTCGTCTGCCAAGGTGTTTTCTTTAATGTCCTGTTCTTCTTTATTCATAAATGGGCGACAGAAGTGTGTTCGAACCCCGTTTGTTCATGTTAATGACGATAAAATGTTAATGTAGCGAAAGCTCTTCCAATGGGCTAGCAGTGCAGCATGGGCACGCATATTGCAACTGATATCTCCGGAATTGCATACCCTCTTGGTCCTATGGCACACGGGTAGAACATCTGAGGATAAATATCTTCCGCAGGTTTCAAGTTCCTCTTCATCATCTTGTTTACAGAAAGCTTATAAACTTTCTAATGGATATTCACTCGTTGGTTTCCGCTTTGAAGAAAGAAAAATGTGGGGGGAAAAAGGTGAAATTTTAATCCAACGAGAGTATTTTCAGTTATGAAAAGGGATGAGAAGTTCTGTGTCGTTCTCTCACAAAATACACAAGGTTGTAGGCGATGATCCATAAAGGTTCTGTTTCATCATTTTTAGGCTTCTCTTTATTGACCCGCAGAAGTCTCCAACCGGTCTCTTGCGGGGAGAGGGGGAGGGTGGCTAACTCCAGCATCCCAGGTTCCAACTCGGTGGCGGTAGGCTTAATCTCAGCTTTCTCTACGTCAAAGCGAGCCACCCTACTGTCCCTTCTTGGAGAGCGCCGGTAGGGTACTTGTACCTACTATCAAAATAATGCGGTCCAGCATTCCAAAACCCAGAAATGGAAAGGGCTTGGAAAGGGCCCGCACGCCTCACTCTTGCGTCCAACAGGGATTATTTTAACCTTCCTTTGACGGGCCTCGGGTCCGCTCGAAACAGCGTCTCCGGCAATAAACCAGTCAACTAGAAGGAGGCCAGCGCTTGTTTGGGATAGGTCCTCTTTGAGGTCCTTCCTCTCGATTGCGGATATTGGAATGGAAGCCTCTTTCTCTCTCAAAGGCCTCACCTTTAGCTTCTGACTAATCAAAGTCTCTCAGTGAAATCGACTGATTCGATGTAATTGATTTTGCAATTAATGATTCCACCGCAACTATTAGTTCGTAAGGCTCATATTCCTTTACGGATTCTGGAAGAGGAGTTCTGCTTAGACATTCGCTATTGACATTGTCAACACCTTTAGATTATTCCCATTGAGATCAAAACTGTCCCTATTTGAGAGCCCGTAGCTGTAGCCTGGCGCAACATAATGGCACGCCGCAATAATGAGCTAATAGTGTACGTAAGGAAACTTAGTCATTTCTAATTACAAATTTAGTACCAAGACGAAATTTTCTAAATTTATTACTTCTAAAAACCACACTAAGTACTTCACGTTTGATATTAGGTTCGCTAGGTTGAGTAACTTATACCTGTAACCATTCTGACTTGACATCTTCTCTTTGCATAAGTACGGCCGCAGTAGCGTAACCTGAACTATCAACCTCTAAGATTGTTTCTTATTAAGGATTATATAACTTCAGTACTTTATTAGAAGTGAACAATCGTTTACCAAAACCCTTTTCATGGTCTTTGACCCATGTAAATTTAACATTGTTCTTTAACAGGGTGTACAAAAGAGAAAATTCATTCGTGAAATCTGGATTGAGCCGTTTGTAATAAGGAAGTGGCTAAAAAAAGCTTGTAATTGTTTAATATCCTTTGGTGCATGTGCGTCCATGATTGCCTCCACCTCGTCAAGGTTTGAGTACTCACCCTTCCTCATTACTACTGTCGCTTCTCAGTGAAAAATAGGCACTTATTAACATTAAGTTTGATACCAGCCTCTTTCAATGTTGAGAGAACTTTACGCATTTGTATTAAAATGATGCTCACCTTAAGGTGATAATAATAGCAAATCATCTTGATAAACTATTACATTGTCAATACCAGTTAATATCTTGCACATAAAGGATTGGATTATACCAGGATTAGCGCATGACCCAAATGGCAAATAATTGTATGTATACAATCCAGTATTATTTGTTGTATATCTTTTAGAATCTTCATTAATTTTAGAAAATACCGATGCAGAGCCAATGCGTGCAATAACCCCGTCCACGAGAACAACGGAGATTTCACAAGATCTCGATATTAATTAACTGTGACCCTGAAATCACCGCAGATAGGTACTGTATTGTCGCTCTTAAGGACAATGACTCTGGGCGAGGCCCACCCGCTGCAGAACAACACCTCGGAGAATGTCTCGGTTAATTTCCCTCATTGTTCTTTTCACTTCGCCAGGCATGTGCATCTGGCTCGGACCAAGTTTGGCTGTGCCTCAGACGAGGCATTTAGATAGTCACGCATGATTCATGACTATCAGACAGGTATTATTTAATTTTAGCTAATATAGCATTTCTGGCATTTGTGCAATCCGGAACATTATGAGCAACAACAGCACTATAATTATTCTCCCCTGGAATGGTGAAATTAATTCCCAATAGACTGCACAAGTCTCTACCTAAAAGGTTAACCATCTTAGACTCCACAATTAAATATTTATGTGTAAAAGTACAATTATTATAAGTATGTCGGACATTTGCTTCGCTGCACAATTTTACTTGCCTACCACACTAACCCAACAGACGGTGATGCGTAGGTGAAAGATCTCTGCCCCCACCTGAATTGCTTCACTGTGTGGCAAAGTAGAAACATGACTATCTCTGTTTATTTTGAAATTCACACACCTCTCATTTATGTTACATTTGATTTTAAAGGGTTTTTCTGAAATAGACACTGCACCGTGGAAATTACTCTAAATGATTACATGTAATAGTGAAAATGCAACCACAGTGATTCTTTTTTAATGCCACAACTTACAATAACTTTGTCTCGTAACTCAGACATTCTATACCATTAATAAAATGGAAATTTATATTATACATAGACTGCCATCTTCAAGGCTTAGGTTAACAATGTACACATAGAAAGAGTGTAGGATTTAACATGTTTGAGTGTATGAACAGAACGAGGTGAAAAGATGAATTCTGAATTGGTCTAACTGAACAGAACTTGAAAAACCAAAAGTAAAGTAGTGATACTAATTTCTTATCGTGTCTTTAATGTCATGAGTAGGCCGGAGTTTGCTGTCCAATAACTAACTGAAGGAAAGTGGACAGAAACCATTAAATCGAAATCTTAATTGATCCCCAACGAAAGATTTGAACTTTTAATTTCTAGAATTAAAATAGAAAAATAAAAAGTATCATAATCCTAAACTCATCAAAGCCCCCATCGAAAGGAGCCCCTCTTTTGATCTTTCGATAAAAAGACTCAAAGATGTTTGGTTCTATAAACTGGATTTTCTACCAAAACATTTAACACTTCTTTTACCCCCAATTATTTTGCAGTAATTTAAAATTAAAAGTAAAAAACAAGTAATTAGTATATGTAAACACTGTAATGATGCGGACGAAATTTGATTTTTTTTAACATTTTGAATCTGATAAAGTGACTGGCGTTCTTGGTTGAGAGGGGCCATGCCCAGGTGGGTAGCGATTCCTTTAGGTCCAGAACACCCCAAAGGACTCGTGCATAGGCACAACTCTTAATATAGTGCGTCCCAACCATTTTAAGCTCCTTAATTTCGCTCCATTCTTTGCAATCTTATTCTTCCTTTTTACTGTTGCGCGAAATTTAGGACCGACCTTCGCCATCGGCTTTTAGAGACGTAATGTGAAGTTTCTCCCTTTTTTTCATTTGTTTTCTTTAGAATTCATTCAAACTTTCTCATTTTTAAGGTTCTTAGAAAGTTAGCGTATTAACATTCTAATTCTAAAGTGGGGGAATATAAAACAATTTTGCAATTGACATTTCTATTTGATGCGTCGAGTTTAACGACCCTTTGTTTTTACCTGTTTTGTACTGCAACGGTGAAAGGGCAGCGAATTAATCTTCCATTCATTTACTCCAGAAGCGGATGTATACTGCACTGATTAGGACGCACAGGCTTTAATCGGTGTTCATCTTTGTCTACGTCAAAAGAAGTTTTTACACACCTTGAACGTTTGGTTAAGCAAATACGCTCAGAATTTAACTTTATTAACAAAGCTTGCAGCTAGAATTCTTCCTGGATGCCTCAAGTCAGTAGAGCAAAAGTTGTGTCAATGAAAATAACCCGCCTTAAGGTTTCTAAGGTGAAAATTACTCTTAGAAGTTAGAGAAAAGTTTTGAAGTTCAAAACAAGTGTGGAGAGAGGCGTTGTGAGAAGATGCGTGTATAGTTTCCAGGTGACTTGATGGTCCTTTCCATTCTTTATCTTAAATGTTCTTACTTCACTCTGACTATCTAAACACTCGATATTATACTCGTTTAAACCTTTTATTTTACTTTCACTTACTGCGTCTTCAGTCTTTCTCTTGCTTACTACTTGTAGTCATACACAAACGGTGGAACTATATTCATTCCTATCTTCTTCTAACGCTAGGGAATTGATATTTCGTTCCAAATCCATCTTTTAATCTTAATTTGTCCCCCTTACCTTTTTCAGTTTTTCCTTCTTCCTCCTCCAGACCTTCTTTGCCCTCTCATGTACCACTATATCGACCGGTTTCCTTTTAATTTCTCCATGTAACTCTTCCTGCCTGCTCATCTCTAACCCCCTAGCGCCTATATCCTATCAGTTACCCCTTTCCGGAGTGCCAGAATAAATAGGCCACGAATAGCGTGAGGTTGCCATCGATCGCTAGATGCGCCACACTGATGTCCCGATGAGGATAAAATTAATGATTTCTTTGGTTGTGTTTATGAGAATGATTGTGATGAGTGAATAACTACAAAACGAAAATTTGCCCGATTAACCTGGTGCACGCAGTGTTGCTGTGTTGAAAAGGTTTAAGGGGAGATCCATTAATGAAGGAAAATTGGATAAGTAATGTCGAATGATGGGGCAAAGGTGAATCCCATACATATGCAATTTTTCTAACTGAGACTTTGGAAACAATTGTGTTAGGAACTATATATAAACAAAGAAATTATTTTTATTAATAAAGGATTGAAAAGCTTTTAAGAGAATTACACCTACACAAAACCTACAAAGAATTGAGGAAAAAGCTTTTAAAAGAATTACACCTCCACAAAACCTCCGAAGAAGTGATTCTAGTGAAATGTTATTCTTACACATTAACCTCATTGATCAGTGGACTTCTCGTAATAGGTCAGACATAAATACTTCACCATACAACTGACTTAGCAAAATATTTTATCGAAATAATGTTTTATTAAACATCTTTATCCAGTTATGACACAAATATGTATCTCTTAGAGCTATACAGAACTTCATATTCATATAAGTTTTGGGTGAGTTTCAGTGAAGGTCCTTTGGAGATAAAAGAATCTAATGATGGTTGATTTACCTCGATCCTACGTCCAGCTTTCTTTATAAAACTGTTTTATTGGCTTTAATTGAGAAAATATTGCTATTGAAATATTATCCTCATTTAAAACAGTCATTACAGTGGCAAAATTGTTCGGTAATTTCATTATGCTCAATACACAATTTTCCATATACATTAGAGTCATTTGCATAAAAGGACGAACCTTAACTCTCTTGTGCATTAGCACCATTTCGACCTAAATTACGCCCTAAAATGCAAATTCGCTACTTAATGAGAACAGGTTTGTTAAGGAATTAAATTTAACGCTGAAATGTATGATATAATCCATTCTTTTATTCTTAATTCAGGCAAGTTCTAAGTGTTGCAAAATAAGTAGCATTCTATAACTCTTTGGGTGCGACTATTCCAAACCACTCATATACCAATGAACGTTGGCAGAGAGAGTGGTTTTAAGTCTCACAGGAGGGTACTCAGCCTCGAATGTTTGCTTGTGCACACTTAATGCCAAACAAAAATCACTCTTGAAACAAATAAAGTGGAGTTGTATTTAGGAATACACTACTCGGAAAGGAAACATGCTTTTCTTGATGGAAGAAACCCAGGTCTTTTCAATTGGTTCGAAATTATTCCCGGGCTTTAGCTAATTGTGCCTTTTTATACACGTTTTTTTGCCCCTGTCAAATTTCACTTTTGCTTTTATTTATTATTTTACTTCACTAGCACCCATCTGGCGACCTGAAGCTCTTCCAAAATGTCGTTACAAAAATGGCTCCGACGACTTTTGCTGACCATATATACATCATGTCCCTTACGTGGTGTCGAGGTATGTCCAAGTGTACGTGAATATGCGACACAGGGTCAAAGGTAGGCTAAGCAAGGCGACAACTGTTATTGTTTATAAGAGTGCGATTTGAATGGATAGCGGCAGCTGCGTGACCAAGGAATATAACAAACACAATGACAAAAATAGATTTTAATACACACGAACTAAAAAGGCACAAAAATTAATATGGATATATAAAAAGTGCATAAATGAGACGAAGTTAACCTTCGAATACTAATTAGATAACCGTGGTTATGGAATGGTTATAATGGAAGCTTGAGGGTAATGAGAGATTTACTTCCTTTGAAACTCGAGGGTATGTTGGGGCAAACTTGGGAAGGGTCTTGGTGACCTTGATTACTCAAGGGTGATAGCAACAAAACCCACAGAGGTTTGGGGCTACTTTTCTCGAACTCGTGTTTGCGAGATTCGGGCCTCCTGTCTTCAGGGGTCCCTGAACGAACTTCGAAGGGGGGGGGGGAGATGACTTCTCCACACTCGGCTTAAGCGAGCTAACGGGTCTCTTGTCCTAAGAGGTCACCAGAAGAACTTCGGAGGACGGCTTCTCCAATCCCTTGATCCGAAGGCAGATGAGAAAGGCTGACGTTGCCTCACGAGACTCTTCTCCCTTACCCGAAGACACGGGCATGATGTCCAGCTCTTCCCTGGCTTGCGACCGTCACTCACGCTTCGTGGGAGAAAGCTCGTTGAATTGCACTCCTTTCGGGGAAGTCGCGTCTAGCCAGATATGTCTGTCATCCTGGAGCGGGTGCATATCTACCCAGAGTTCCTCACAAAAGGGAGAGAGATTGAAACCTTCTTAACCTTTATCATCGGGCGCGACGAACCGAGCATCTCCTTACGGGGAGGTGTAAAAGGCAGGGATCAGCGGCCAGACGGGCGACAGCGGCGGGAACCATAAACGCGGTTCACGGCAAATCTACAAAGTAATCTCCCGCCTCGAGGGAGGGAGGAGGGAAGATTGAGACGGCCAGGAGGTAGCCTTGGTGTGAATTTCTCGGAAACCTGGCGGTGAGTCCAAAAAGGGTGAGGTCGGAAGTGTGAGGGTGGGGGGGTGGGGGGGAGTAACGGCTTGCTTTCTCTTCCGAAGTAATGTCCTAGGAGGTGGAGAAATAATATTATTCTAAGGGGATACCTCCACACTCCTCCCTATCCAAAGACATTTTTACAGCGAAGGACACTTTGGAGCGAAAAAAATGTCTACAATAAATTCATTAAGAAGGGAACTTTGAAACCTACAAATTTAACGTTTACCAACAGAGAAAATACATAACACTACACGGTATTTACATATGTGTAACCACAGATACCTCAATCTATACATACGCACACACAACATCAACAAGGCAAAACAAAAATAAAAAATAGTATTTACAAAAATAAATCAACCGCGAATTTTACTATACACTCAGGTTGTTAGGGGGATGGGCTTTTATAGGATTTCTACTCAAGCTATCAGCTAGGCAGTTGTCTGTGCCTTTAACATACATCCTAAACTTACGAATAGAGCACACTATAGCTAACGTTTCAAGCTCTATGGTGGCATAGACCTTTTCTCTATGGGACAGCTTCCTGCTAGCATATCCTACAAGATATCCCGCTCCATCGTCATCATATTGGACGAGAGCACAACCTAGGCCATCCTGGGAGGCCTCGGTACAAACACCTAATGTTTTATTAGGATTCGGTAATCTCAAAATAGGGGAAGAGATTAACTTTTCCTTTAACTGGTGGAAGCGATCTTCCTGGGAAGGGGTCCAATTGTCTGGATCGGGGGTGTCGTTAAGGGGCAAAGCTATGGCAGCGAAATTCGGCCCAAAACGACGATATAATGACAAGGGAAAGCTTTTCCAATAAGGCGAGGAATTGAGCCCTCTCAATAGGGGCGAGATTGGGGTTTACGTTAACGTAGGAGTGAGGCTCCACTTGGGGGGAAGGAAGAGACGGCAGGGAGTACTTATCGTCTGCTTCTACGCGCACCGTTTGGACCAGACACACGGGTTCAATAGGGTAGATGTTTCCCTCGCTAGACGGGGGACGAATTGGGCCTATTAGGCCGATCGAGACCCGGGCAAAGGGCTCGGGCACTCTCGGGGTCTTTTGAAGGGGGGTGTGGGATACACGCCCTTTGTAGGTGACCTTCTGGCAAAGGTCAAAGAATTGAAGAAGTCGAAAAACTCGCGGGGCCGTTTTGTTATGGCCGAAGTGTCCGGCTATTAAGCCATCTTGAGCCTTCTTTATAACGGGTTCGATATTCGTTCTCGGCACACATAACACGTTGGTCGGGGGATTTTCCGGCTCAACAGAAGAACGGTATACTAACGCGTCCTTCACGGGATATTCGATCTTCTGATCGGCTCGCACCGTTTCATTCTCCTTCTTCTTTTCTTTTCCCCACAGGGGTTTTAATGGGAAGCAATTCTTTGGCGCCTCGTCCCCTTGAACCTTGATGGCGAGGTCGATGTCTGGAGACGATAGGGGTACCGGAAGCGATTCATCCTTCTCGGTCTGGTCCCTGGTAACGACCGGCTGGGAAATTGGGTTTGGGGAGAGCTGCGCGCTCTGTCCAATCAGGACTGAGCAGAATTTCATCGGGGCTGCGACTACGTCGGCCCATCTGGTGAAGTACTGGCACTCAATATGGTACCGTACCACTGGGCACCTGGTAGCACGACCTGAAAAGTCGTGCACCAACGCGAACCTGTTATGCTGGGACTTACGGGGGCTAGTAGTTTGTCAGAAACTACTATACCAGTGGGACCTGTATTTCTAACGACGGTTGACACTCGGCAACCGTTTACTGCGCCATTTTCAAACTAGAGCCCACCGGGGGAACTCTCGTTGAACAAGAAATTTACCTGTTGATCCGGGGGAGAGAGAGCAGGGGCCGCTAGCGATGCGGCTGGCGGATTAGGCGTGAGGGCAGCAGAGATTTAGTGGACCTGGTGACTCGACGAAGTCCTCAGTTGAGAATTTTGGGGGCAATTGTAACTTAAATGCCCAGGAGTGCCACACGTAAAGCATACAATTGGTCTACGGAGGTAGTTGCTAGGTGTAGAGGGGAGTAAAGGGGGCTTCACGTCCCGTTTCTCTCGCGGCGAGTAAGGCCTGTACTTGCTCGGCGCCTGCACTTTTACAAAGCCGTTGTTGCCGCTTGGATGGGCTTCGGTTGAACCCAAACTTGTGTTTGGGGGAGGGTGGATGGCTCTTCTTGACCTCCTTGGGGTAGAGGTCATGACTGGAAGAATGAAGGTCGGCTTCTTCCACACACTACTTGAAAGTGGAGGCTCTTTTGTCCGCTATGAAAGCACTTAGTTCGCGAGGGATGGTAAACATCAGTTGATCCCTTAGGATGAATTCAACTAGCGACTCAATCATTCGCTACTTGGGCGGAATCCAGCCAGAATTGGAAATTACGCCGAAGCGTAAATCCAAATTGCCTGTAGATTTGGCCTGGCTGTATTCGCGCATAGTGGAACCTAACCCTATAAAATTCTGGATTCCTGTTAATGGCAGAAAGAAGTTCTACCTTTAAGGTTGAATAATTAAGGGTAGCCTCCGAAGGAAGCGAAACGAATATATCGCGAAGACGGGAATTTAATAATGGAAGTAACCGGGCGACGCCCTCTGATTCTAAGTCCCAATTGTTGACTTCGAAGATCTTCTCGAAGATCTTCTCGAAGTGCGTTAAATAAGAGTAAAAATCTTCTCCATCCTTGTATGCGGGGAGTTTCAGTGGGGGCAATTGAGCCCGTTCACTTCGAGATCCTACGGAGTTTATCTCGACTTGGTCACGACTTACGAGTATCTCTCTCTCATGCTGCCTAATTTTTTCATTTTCTTCTGCTTCTCTCTGCGCTTTTCTTTCTTCCTCTTTGTGCTTTTCTTTCTTCGACTTCTGCTTCTCTCTGCGCTTTTCTTTCTTCCTCTTTGTGCTTTTCTTTCTTCGACTTCTGCTTCTCTCTGCGCTTTTCTTTCTTCCTCTTTGTGCTTTTCTTTCTTCGACTTCTGCTTCTCTCTGCGCTTTTCTTTCTTCCTCTTCTCTCTGTGCTTTTCTTGCTTCCTCTTCTCTCTGCGCTTTTCTTGCTTCCTCTTCTCTCCGTGCTTTTCTTTCTTCTGCTTCTCTCTGTGCTTTTCTATCTTCGATTTCTGCTTCTCTCTGTGCTTTTCTTCTCGCAAGTTTGCTACGTTCCTCTTCCTGGACGTAAGCGATTAAATCTTTCCAAGATAAGCCTAGGATCTGCCCTTGCTTATGAAAGCGATCGAATGAAGACATCCCAGATAAACTACTTCCGGCTTTTGCACAACGAAGAGAAAGCTGCCAGAGCAATTGAAGCTTTACCCCCAAACAAATATAAATTATACTAAAAAAACTTATTAAAATTTCTAGCAAAGATCGGGCAAACTCACACAAAAAAATTAAATAACTAACTAACGGGTGAATCTGTCTCACGACACAAAAAAAGGACGGTCAGTATTACCGTTCTTTTAAGGAACTAGAAAAACTGTGGACACACCACACAAGAATAAGCTTAAAAATTTGTTGCTACCTGTTAATCAAAAGAAAAGTGTCCTAATATATTATTGTTCGGATATTCTTGGTAATGTAGCTGCTATCAATTGAACTTGTAGCTTTAGAATCAGGTGGGGAAGACCCCACACCTAACACCAAATATCTTTATGTCGAAGTATGGCTATGTGTACGGGAATATGCTCACACAGGCTCTAAGGTAGGCCAAGCAAGGCGGCAACTGTTATTGTTCTAAGAGTGCGATTTGAATGGATAGCGGCAGCTGCGTGACCAAGGAATATAACAAACACAATGACAAAAATAGATTTTAATACACACGAACTAAAAAGGCACAACAATAAATATGGATATATAAAAGGTACATAAATGAGAAGAATTTAAGCTCCGAATACTAATTAGATAACCCTAGTTATGGAATGGTTATAATAGGAGATTGAGGGTAATGAGAGATTTACTTCCTTTGAAACTCGAGAGTATGTTGGGGCAAACTTAGGGAAAGTCTTAGTGACCTTGATTACTTACGGGTGGTAGCCACAAAACCCGCAGCGGGTTAGGGCTACTTTTCTCGTAATCGTGTTTGCGAGATTCGGGCGTCCTGTCCTCAGGGGTCATCGAACAAACTTCGAAGAGAAGGGGGGGGGGATGACTTCTCCACACTCGTCTTGAGCGAGCTAAGGGGCCTCTTGTCCTAAGAGGTCACCAGAAGAACTTCGGAGGACGGCTTCTCCAATCCTTGATCCAAAGGCGGATGAGAAAGGCTGACGTTGCCTCACGAGACTCTTCTCCCTGACCCGAAGACACGGGCGTGATGTCCCGCTCTTCCCTGGATTGAAACCGTCACTCACACTTCTTGGGAGAGAGCTCGTTGAATTGCATTCCTTTCGGGAAAGTCGCGTCTAACCAAATCTTTCCGTCATCCTGGAGCGGGTGCATATATACCCAGAGTTCCTCAAAAGAGAAAGAGAGATTGAAACCTTCTTAACCTTTTCCGGGGAGGTTTTAAAGGCATGGATCACCGGCCAGACGGGTGATAGCGGCGGGAGTCATAAACGCTGCTCACAGCGAATCTACAAATTAATCTCCTCATCCGAGGGAGCGGGGGGGAGATGACTGAGACGGCTGGGAGGTAGCCTCGGTGTGAATTTCACGGAAACCTGGCGGCGAGTCAAAAGAGGGTGAGGTCGGAAGGGGATGGGGGAAGTAACGGCTCGCTTCCTCTCCCGAAGTACGGTCTTAGGAGATGGGGAAATAATATTATTTTAAGGGGATACCTCCACACGTAGAAATGATGAAAACGACCGTAATCAGACTGATTTGTAAACAATAGGATGATATCAGTCTTTATTCCCCTACACTTCGCCATCATATAAAAAAGTCAACGCGGTGAGCACGAAAATACGCCATTTAAACTCGCTTAATCGTTCATCTGATATTTCACTATGAAATAAAATTTCACTATTTCTTGTTCATTGGCTAAAAGTGTTATTTTTCAGTTGTTCGTAACTAAAGTAAATGAAAAAAAGTCTATTTGATCACGATACTTTGCTTTTGTAGGTAGGGTTCTGAATTTCTAAATTTATCCATTTAGAAAATAATGCTAGGGTATTTATAATTTTAAAAAGTGAGAATAAATAAAAGGCTGTAGACTTTAATTTTTTTCAAAATATGGTATAAATTGTAACTCTTATTTAAAAAAAAAACATTAAAATGTTGTAGAATAATTTTTTAAGTAAAGCTTCCAAAACATGCTAGATTTATTGATAGATTTATAGGATTTAGTAGAATTTTATAAAGAATGTTCCAGAAGTTGCCAGAATACAACCTATGAAACTTCTAGAACCTTCTGCAATATTTTGGAATATTAGTTCAGAAATATTTATATAGGGATTTACAGATCTGCTATATGTTCAGCTCTAGTTACCGTAGTTAACACCCCAGAATAAATATGGTATTGAGAGGCTGCAATCATTCTCCATATACATTCTGTAATATCTGAACACACTTCATCAAAACAGGACAAAAACAAAGGTTTGGTGTGAAACCATCTCTGAGAATGTGGAAAGCTCACAAAGAATACTTTGGGTTAAAATTGAGTCTGAGACAAATCCGGTGTACCTCATTTTGCTTGTAAACGCTGCGACCTCAGAAGAAAGCAACAATTCAGAAGCTGAAAACATCAGTAAAAATGTAGACTACATTGTCCAAGATATGGCCCTTGAGAGGAATCCATACTATCTAAAGCAAAGAGACCTCAATAATTTTGTAAAAGATATTGGCTTGTCAAAGTCAAATGTGAAATTTTGATTTTCAGGCTCAAAGACCAGGGTTAACTGTATGAAAATGTGTAGGTGAGAAGTCAAATGAAAGGTCATAAACATTTCTCAAGATTTCTTATTTATCAAGCTGTGCTATGCTACTGAAAAGGTGTATCTGGTATATTTTAAGCAGTTAGAATTACATGTAATCTAGATGAGTGAAGGTTCTTAATTGACAGCAATAAGCATCCATCCCTTCCCTTGTAACATTCAGTATATCTCAAGGAGGAGTACAACAGCGTCAAGCTCCTGCTACAAGCTTTGAATTATGAAGACCATGGTTGGAAAATGATTGGTGACTACAAAATTGTAGGGGAATGGTCACTTCCCCCCCCCCGTCCACTCTTGGTGCAGTCACAAGGCGGTTACCGCAAAGACATCCGTCGAAGGCATCGGCGGGTCAGTGCTTAACCGCAGTGTGGCACAGCTCAGTGCCATGAAAGACCCTAAAGGTCAAAATGTAAGATCTCCCCCAGGAGAGTGAGATCCAGTTTCACGTCAAATAAGAAATTGGAGACGTGTCTCTCCCAATCTCGAAGGCTAACGAGGAGCCGATGTTTGACTTCGTGTGAAAAACCGTTTGGAAAAAGAACTCTCCTTGGGCTGTCCTCAAGCACCTCTTCCCCTTACCACTCCCCCAGTGGGGTGACGAGGTATAAATGAGGAACTCTAAGGAAAATCGTGGTAGTATACGTCAGGCCAGGTGACGAAGTCCTCGGATCCAAAACCGAGCTACCTAGACTAGATTGGTAGTATACGTCAGTCTCTTGGTGACGAATCTTCGGATCAAACCGAATACCGAGACTGGAGAGGTAGAGTACTTAGGCCGCCAGACCAAGAAGTACCCTGCAAGGTCAAAATGTAAGATACCCCCAGGAGAGTGAGATCCAGTTTAACGTCAAATAAGAAATTGGAGACGTGTCTCTCCCAATTTCGAAGGCTAACGAGGAGCCGATGTTTGACTTCGTGTGAAAAACCGTTTGGAAAAAGAACTCTCCTGGAACTGTCCTCAAGCTCCTCTTCCCCTTACCACTCCCCCAGTGGGGTGACGAGGTATAAATGAGGAACTCTAAGGAAAATCGTGGTAGTATACGTCAGGCCAGGTGACGAAGTCCTCGGATCCAAAACCGAGCTACCTAGACTAGATTGGTAGTATACGTCAGTCTCTAGGTGACGAAGTCTTCGGATCAAACCGAACTACCGAGACTGGAGAGGTAGATTACTTGGCCCGCCAGACCAAGAAGTACCCTGCAAGAGAGGCAGGTCTACCTACCTTAAGGGGCTAAGAAGGAGCTAATCCTCGAGCTAAGTCCCTGGTTATCAAACCAAATGATACGTTAACTTTGGTAAGTTCAACTTACTCTCGCCAGAGAGAGTCCTCATATCCTGGTGCACCTTAAACACCAGGGGTATTCCTCGTCCTTAAGGAATTAAGAAAAGAAGAAGGAAAAGGCTCCCCCTCGAGCCCGTTATTCGGTGGCTACACCGAACTCTTAGTTAACTTGGTGAGGAACCAAGTTCAACTTGTTCTCGTCAGAGAAATCCCCCTCCGTTATACTCGCCCTTGAGGAAGACTGGAATTAAAAAAAAGCTCATCCTCGAGCTAGTTCCGGGTTACCAAACCGAACGTTAAGTAATTTATTCTTGCCAGAGAACCCCCCTTTGTTATCCTTGCCCTTAAAGAAGACCCTCCCCGAGTTCAGTCCTCGTCCATAAGGAAATTAGTAATGAAGGAGAAAAGCTCCTCCTCGAGCTCGTTAACGGTGGTCACACCGCACTCCAAGTTAACTTGATTTAAGAACCAAGTTCGACTCACTCCCGCCAGAGAGACCACGACTGTTTAGGTGTTGCATAAAGCACGGTATTGGTTCTCGTCCTTGAAGAACCCCCCCGTCCCCGGAAGAACGTGTGGCCTCCCGAGCTGCTACCCTCGCGAAAACGACCGTGGAATTTCGCCCATCTACATCTGGACACACGGCACGCGTCGTGAGTCAATAACATTTCTGAGGCCTTTAAACTCCACATGAGTCCGTAAGCCTAATTCTTATATTATTGTTTTGTGTAGAGAAAACGTTAACCAATTTTTGTGGGTAAACTAATTTAATTAATTTTTGTTTAGGATAATATTCAGAGTATTGCTGTAGTTAATGTTTAGATGTTATGTATTCAATTGATAAAGGTAAAATATAAGTTTATTTTGGGATTAATGTTCGTTTGTCCTATATATATCCTTACGTGTTTCGTAACGGCTCTGTTCTTTAAGATATTCCGATATCTAAATATATTAGACACACTTAGCACTCTTAGAGATAGAAGAAAAAGAGGGGGAATTCTACGACATAAATAAAAGTGGTGTCAGGTTTGTAGGTTGTTATTAGAAAGAACCCAGCAGTGTCTAATTAAGAAAGAGCCAACACGTAAAGGAATATCAGGAGTAAGAGAATAATTGACGAGAGGAAAATTGGTAGAGTTAGGGGTGGTAACAATCTAAAGGTAATTGGTAGGCCAAGTGGTAAATTTGTTGTCGGGAGTGGTATTTCAATCAGCATAGTAGTGGGATTAAGGGTAAGTTATGCTGAGCGCTACGTGGTGAGTGGTGGCATAATTACCTGAGAATAAAGAAAGGAAAAATCGACGGACCAACACAAAATGGATCCGGTCGAAAGATTTTACCAACAAGCCAAAATTCTGGGATTTGAAGGCGAGGATATGGATGCCTACATCCTTGAAGAATTGAGAATACAAAGAGAAGAAAAAGAAGAAATAATAGAGTTTGATAGAAAAAGGGAAAATATAGAAATACGGATGAACTGAAAAAGTGAAGAATCCCGAATGCAGCTGAAAATAGAAATAGAGGAAAGAAGATTCTCAAGCGGAATTAGAACAAACCAAAGAATAATACTGTTGAAAAGAGAAGCAAAAGAATTCGGAATAAGGATAGAAAGGGAAGATGAGGAAAGAAGACTAAAGATAAAGCTGGAAGATGAAGAAAGAAGAACTCGACGGGAAAGCGAAATAGCGAAAGCACAAAAAAAAGATAAGGAAAGGAGAATGAAGAGGGAAAAAGAGTCTAAAGAGAGGAGAATAAAGATTAAAAAAGAAATAGATGAAAGGAGAATGAAGAGGGAAAAAGAACGTGCTCAAGCGGAAAGAGAAGAGAGAAGAAAAGGAAAGCTTGCTCGCACTCGAAAGAGCACCTATCGAGAATCTCATAGAGGCCGAGGAAGTTGTAGCCCGGCCTGGACCTAAGAAAGGACCATCGAGGGAAACCCAGCCAAATGGGGTAACGATGGAAGAAATAGGAAGTAGGGATGAGGTACCAGCAGGAGTACCTAAAGGAAAACCTAAGAGGAGAACCCAGCCAAATGGGGTTATCAGGGAAGAAGTTGAAGGTAGGGTAGAGGTACGAGCAGGTGTACCTGAGAAACTACCGGCGAAGAGAATACACCCAGGTAAGACTAGTCTAATGGTAGACGCGGATGAGTATCCCCTACCCTTAGTAGTCTCCTCCCCGAACGGAACGTCCACAGAGTTACCGCTAAATTGCCAAGTCGTAGTGAGCGCCACGCCCATTAACGACCTCGCAGGGAAAAGTTTTCTCGATCTCCAAAGATCGAACCCAGACACGATCTTCCCATGTCCCTGGTTAAAGGAGAGCTACGGGACCTACGCTCCCATCAATTATGCCCCGCTGCAACACGCCGCTCTAGCCTTAATGTTCAATTTAAAGGTAGTCAAGTACCATAATATGGGTAAGTCGAGTAGGTTGAAATACCGCTACCATTTAGTAACATACTGGGGTAGACTCAATAACCCGAACGGCCGACTCAGGGGCGGTAAAGTATTGGTATTAGAGCACCACTTTAGCATCAGCTACATCAAAGGAGCCGATAAAGTACAACTGCTCTATAGGCGGAGACGAAATACCATTGAGGGTTATTTCAGTACTTAATGAGCGTGAAACCATGTTTTCATTTGTTGTACGTGATAATATTTATCGGTAGGATTTAAGTTCTCAAAAACTTAAAAATGTAAGGAAGTAGCTTGTTTTTTTTGTTTTTTTTGTGGGTAATCGATGAATTAAGGTTTTGTTATGTTCATGTAAAATTGTAAATCGAGTATGTCTAGTTCGACACATTGCCTGTGTAAACGCGCGCGAGGGCGTACATGTGTAAGGAAACTTAAGGTAAGAGAGGGCTCAAAAAATACAACTTTGCTAATCTTGACTAGGTTGAGTAAGTTGTTTTGAGTTCCCGGGAGCATCCACCCTCCCCATTAAATTCTTCGATGGGATGTGTTGTAGGGGAATGGTCACTTCGCTTCACCCCCCCGTCCACTCTTGGTGCAGTCACAAGGCGGTTACCGCAAAGACATCCGTCGAAGGCATCGGCGGGTCAGTGCTTAAGCGCAGTGTGGCACAGCTCAGTGCCCTGAAAGACCCAAAGGTCAAAATGTAAGATCTCCCCCAGGAGAGTGAGATCCAGTTTCACGTCAAATAAGAAATTGGAGAAGTGTTTCTCCCAATCTCGAAGGCTAACGAGAAGCCGATGTTTGACTTCGTGTGAAAAACCGTTTGGAAAAAGAACTCTCCTGGGGCCGTCCTCAAGCCCCTCTCCCCCTTACCACTCCCCCAGTGGGGTGACGAGGTATAAATGAGGAAGTATACGTCAGGCCAGGTGACGAAGTCCTCGGATCCAAAACCGAGCTACCTAGACTGCATTGGTAGTATACGTCAGTCTCTAGGTGACGAAGTCTTCGGATCAAACCGAACTACCGAGACTGGAGAGGTAGAGTACTTGGCCCGCCAGACCAAGAAGTACTCTGCAAGAGAGGCAGGGCTACCTACTTTAAGAGGCTAAGAAGAAGCTCATCCTCCAGCTAAGTCCCTGGTTATCAAACCTAACGATAAGTTAACTTTGGTAAGTTCAACTTACTCTCGCCAGAGAGAGTCCTCATATCCTGGTGCACCTTAAACACCAGGGGTATTCCTCGTCCTTGAGGAATTAAGAAAAGAAGAAGGAAAAGGCTTCCCCTCGAGCCCGTTATTCGGTGGCTACACCGAACTCTTAGTTAACTTGGTTAGGAACCAAGTTCAACTTGTTCTCGTCAGAGAAATCCCCCTCCGTTATACTCGCCCTTGAGGAAGACTGGAATTAAGAAAAAGCTCATCCTCGAGCTAGTTCCGGGTTACCAAACCGAACGTTAACTAATTTATTCTCGCCAGAGAAACCCCCCTCCGTTATCCTCGCCCTTGAAAAAGACCCTCCCCGAGTTCAGTCCTCGTCCATAAGGAAATTAGTAACGAAGGAGAAAAGCTCCTCCTCGAGCTCGTTACTCCGTGGTCACACCGCACTCCAAGTTAGCTTGATTTAAGAACCGAGTTCGACTCACTTTAGCCAGAGAGACAAAGACTGCCTAGGTGTTGCATAAAGCACCGTATTGGTTCTCGTCCATGAAGAACCCTCCCCTTCCCGGAAGAACGTGTGGACCCCCAGCTGCCACCCTCGCCAAAACGACCGTGGAATTTCGCCCATCTACATTTGGTACACGGCACGCGGCGTGAGTCAATAACATTTTTGAGGCCTTTAAACTCCACATGAGTCCGTAAGCCTAATTCTTATATTATTGTTTTGTGTAGAGAAAACGTTAACTAATTTTTGTGGGTAAACTAATTTAATTAATTTTTGTTTAGGATAATATTCAGAGTATTGCTGTAATTAATGTCTAGATGGTATGTATTCAATTGATAAAGGTAAAATATAAGTTTATTTTGGGATTAATGTCCGTTTCTCTTATATATATCCTTACGTGTTTCGTAACGGCTCTGTTCTTTAAGATATTCCGATATCTAAATATATTAGACACACTTAGCACTCTTAGAGATAGAAGAAAAAGAGGGGGAATTCTACGACATAAATAGTACCATTATTGATTGGTTTCCAGGGAACTTTTACCAAGTTTCCATCTCATCTTTGTCTCATGAGAGTAAAGATACCACAGCAACTTACCATAAGAGCCCTGGTCACAAAGGACTGATTTCTCAGTCAGAGGTCATAATGATAAGCACGAGTATTCGATAGACCGTCAAAAAATCTTGTTTCTCCATTGGATTTAAAACTAGCTTTTTTGAAGCAGTTAGTAAGAGCTCGTAACAAAGAGTCTGCAGCCTTCAAATAGCTTCAAAATTTCTTTCTTCAACTCTCTGAGGCAAAAAAAGGCTTCTACGAAAAAGTGATTTACATTTCAAACGGAAATCGAGGAAAAGTATTCACTTCAAACTTTCTTTTACTTATTTTTATGTTTCTTGTGAAAGCTTTAATCAAATTATATAAACTTAATTCTGTGTTTCTGATTCAAGACCTACAATGAATAAAAACAAAACAAAACTATTTTTATGAAATATTTCATCATACAAACCACAAAAGCAAAGTTTAAGAAAAATAATGGCTATTTTTTATTGTTTTGCAATAAAAGGAGATGAGAAATAATACTTACTAGACAGGAACATAAGTTTTGTTAAAAAGTTTGTTTATTTACATCAAAAGTTCTGATCTTTTTACTTTTAGTTAGTTTTTTTTTTTAGTTTTCCTCAACGATATCGAGAACATGGAATAGCGATGAATAATGTTTTTAGGGTCTAACCTACTGGTTCTCAACCTTTGTCACTCTATTCCCTGTTCTATCAATATTAAACATACTTGTGATTCCCCTTCATTTTTCTCCCCGCCAAAAAAGGTAAAATAAATGTATATTCTTTATTACAAAGTTGATAATCATAATTATCTTACATTTATATAGATTTTCGTAATAAACGTCTTAAAAGTTTAATTGATGTATTTACTATATAAAAACCGAAAACATTTGTATTTGTAATTGTATTTTTGCATAGCAATCAATTAATGTATTTTTCATATCAAAATCTAAAGTATTTGTATTTGTAATTGCATTTTAATATCAAATTGGAAAGTATTCGAATTTGACCTCACAAAACTTGTATCACATCTCAATGAAAAGGGTGACATTGTTTATTTTTAGGCAGTTGACGAATCCAAGGTTGTATCACTGACATTGCACATCTCATGTCAGGGGCCACATCCAGTCGGTTCCGGCTTCTACTTTTCATTTATAGAAAGGTGAAGAAAATAGATTCACACAAATAGGTAGTTAAAAAAGGCAAGAGTAGTTAAAGTGCAATGTCACTAACCTTTGGATATGGCTGATACATTAAACACCAGAATGCACTCTGAGATTTTTCTTCATTGACACAAGAATCATTGTTGAGATCAAGGATTTCGTCCTGAACATCATTAGGAATATTAGTATTAATAACAGGAGTGTCAGTGAATGGATTTCTTACGAACTTCCCTTCTTCTTCCTTGAATTCTGCGACAAACATTTAATTTTACTTTCAAAGGATATCGGATGCTGATTTCATTTTTAAGTAATGAGTCAAACAGACGCTTTTCTTCATTCTCACTAAGGACAGTTTAAAGGTCTTCAAACATGGCAACATTACCGGTACCGAATTTCCTTTGCCAATTCTAAAGCTTGGCAAAGAATGCACTAAGAAAATAATTCAAGTGAAACATATTTCTTTCCTTGCCCTGTAGTTTGAGATTCAACCTATTTATCTGTTTAAATATATCTACTAAGTATGCAAGACGTGGCTCCCACAAAACTTCATTGAATTGACTCAATAGATCATCTTTCCTTTGCATTTCAGGAACAATTTAACCTCCCTCCAAAGTTCAACCAGTCAATTCACAACATTACATTTGAAAGCCAGCGCACTTAGGAGTAAATAAGAAGAACCTTATGCTCCGATTCAATGTCTCTACAAAGGTTCTTAAAAAGGCTAGACTTCAGATTTCTAGCTTTCAGAAAATTGACACATTTGACTACTACCTCCAGGATCTTGCGAAGTTCATCAGGGAGAGTTTAGGACGCCAGTACAAAACAATGGATCATACAGTCAACCTCCTTGGAATTTAGAACTTCTTCCTTTACACACTTTTGGGACCCTGATTTTAAGCCTAGCATCGCTGGAGTCCCATCTGTACAGACTACACAACATTTTTCCTAGGGAATCCTGTTAGCTTTGAAGAAAGAAGAAATCTTTTCTATCACATCTCTAGTTGTTGTAGTGATGTCAAGCTATGTACAAAACATATATTTTTCCTTGATATCACACAAGAAAACACATAACAAACACAAGTAGCTGCGCACAAGAACTCGCATACAATGACTCATCCAGCTATATTACAAACATACCAGTTGGACTCAATTTGATCTACTGTATCACTTTTTATTTTATGTAATCTGACATTTCATTAATTCTCTGTTTCACTATGTTGAATTTTTTGTTCACATGCCTCTGCAAGAAACGATAGGAATTATGTTTTTTGGGTCAGTGGTAAAAGAAGAGAGAAAGAGATGAGAGGTTACCAAAGGGAGAGACTTGTCACGAAATATAATCCATTTGAAAAATATTTACGTTCATAGAAATTCCAAAATGGGGTCCCACGTGCATCCTTTTGTTCTGCATTTTCAAACCCAGCTATGAATGGGATTTATCTTTCTGTCCAGCCAAACGTAAAGCAATAAAGTTGCGGAAATATTATCATTCCTCAGTTTTTTTAGCATGAAACAGCAACTAAATGGTCGTTTGGATGATTTGTGAGTCAAAAATGCTAAACAAATAGAGCAAAAATTATGTTTCTGGTAAATTTGATTAGTTTTTACTAGTACAGGTTTGAAGCACTTTTAAAAGTAAAAATGATCCGGTGAACTTTTAACAAATCATGATTGAGAAAAAACTCCTTTAATTATATTCGAATACAACTTTCTAGACTCTCAATAATAAAGGGTTGAAATATGAGTTTATGTAGAAATTAATTAAAGTTGATGAAGTTCAATTGTGTGATTCTGGTTTATATTAAAAGAATGGAAGCAACTCCTCGTGCACCTTTTATGACCTCAGTATGAGTTTCCATTGCCCAGTTCGTCCACTGACTCGCATCTGAGAGTCAAGACACAATATAAGAAATACTTGACTCTCCGTAGCTTCAAAATATCGTTCAGACGACACGAGACAGAAGAGGAATGACCGGTGGACACGATAATAAGGAACGATCAAGCGACGATTGTCTACACATCGCTAATTCGTTTGAGCGGTTGATTTTTTAAAAAGTGCGCTACCGATTCTTCTAAATAGGGAAGAGTCTCTAAGTTCAACATGAAAATTTACTCGAATAAGTATTTAAACGAAATACAATAATTCACTAAAAATACCCATATTTACATTTGATTCTTCGATGACTAAGAATTAATTCATTTTCGCGACATTTCATCGCAGAGGAAAAGATCTAAATAGTTAATGTATCCCTTGAGGCGAATTCACAGAAAACGGGAAAGTCTTTGTTACGCGGAATAGGTTGCTTTAACATACGGTTGCCTCCTCGATTCTAAGCTACAGGCAATAGAGTCTCTGGTATCGCATAATTAAACATACTGCAGCTGTCATTTAGAGCATTGCGTGTCTTCGAGGCCCCAACACTCACATAAGGATCAGCCGCTATATATTTTGCCATATTTTTAATTTCTCCATCTACACCATTTTCTCTACAGGGTTCTCCTCACAAAAGGTCTGGTAAAGATACCCTCCTTAGTTTTGCATATTTTAAGTAACAGCAGAGAGGCTTATACTGTCCCTTCACGAACTCCTAAGTTATTATTGTCGTAGAATGCCCCCCTTTTTGTTCTAAGAATGCTAAGAGTGCTAATATTGATATCTTAAAGAAGAGAGCCGTTGGAAACACGTAAGGATATAGAGAAACGCACAATAATTCCCAAAATAAACTTATATTTTAACTTCAACAATTCAATACACAAAATTTACACATTAACCACAGCAATACTCCGAATATTATCCTACACAAGAAATAATTCAATTAGTTTGACCCTCTAAAATTAGTTAATTTAGCTACACACATAAATATATAAGATTTAGGCTTACAGACTTTAGTGGAGTTTAAATACCTCAGGAATGTTATTGTCTCACAACGCGTGCCGCCTGGCCAGATGTAGGTGGGCGGGATCACGAGGTCTTTTTGGTAAGGGTAGCAGCTGGGGGGGTAAACACGGTATTCCGGAGGGGGGGGTTCTTCAAGGACGAGAACAATTACGGTGCTTTTTCCAGGACCAAGGTAGTCGTGGTCTCTCTGGTGAGAGTGAGTCGAACTTGTTTCTTAAACCAATTTAACTTGAAGTGCGGTGTGACCACCGAGTAACGAGCTCGACGGGGAGCTTTTCTCCTTCTTTACTTAATTCCTCATGGGCGAGGACTGAACTCGGGAAGGGTCTTCTTCAAGGGCGAGGATCGATGAGGGGGGTTTCTCTGACGAGAATAAGTTAAACTTGAATAAGTTAACTTAAAGGTCGGTTTGGTAACCAGGAACTAGCTCAAGGAAGAGCTTCTTCTTAGTTCTAGTCTTCCTTAAGGGCGAGGATAACGGAGGGGGATTTCTCTGACAAGAATAAGTTGAACTTGGTTTCTCAACCAAGTTAACTTATGAGTTCGGTATGGCCACCGAGCAACGGGCTCGAGGGGGAGCCTTTTTCTTCTTCTTTTCTTAATTCATCAAAGACAAGGCATACCCCTGGTGTTTAAGATGCACCAGGGTATGAGGATTCTCTCTGGCGAGAGTAAGTTGAACTTAACAAAGTTAACTGAGCGTTCGGTTTGATAACCAGGGACTAGCTCGAGGATGAATTGCTTCTTAGCCCCATAAGTTAGGTAGCCCTGCCTCTCTTGCAGGGTACTTCTTGGTCTGGCGAGCCAAGCAAACTACCAATCCAGTCTAGGTCGCCCGGGGTCTTAATTCCGAGGACTTCGTCACCTGGAGACTGACGTATTCTACCTCGATTTTCCTCAGTGTTCCTCATTTATACCTTGTCACCCCACTGGGGGAGTTGTAAGAGGGGGTTGGGCTTGAGGACGGCCACAGGAGGGTTCTTATGCCAAACGGTTTTTCTCACCAAGTCTTACATCAGCTCCTTGTTAGCCTTCAAGCTTGGGAGAAACACGTCTCCAATTTCTTACTTGACGTAAAAATTGAATCTCACTCTCCTGGGGGAGATCTTGCATTTTAACCTTTAGGTCTTTCATAGCGTCGAGTGGTGCAGCGCTGCGGTTAAGCGCTTGACCCGACGGTGCCTGGGGCCGGATGTCTCTGCGGTAATCGCCTCGTGACTTTACCGCGAGAGAACAGGGGAGTGACGATTCCCCTACAATTATAGCTTCTTTGGAACATCCTTTTGTCGTTGTCTACTTTAATAATTTATCTCGACCTTCCTTTACTGTATTTTTGACCTAAAAACACTGTAAAATTATGTGACTTGTGTCAATTGTAACTCTAATTCCCTATTTGTGCAGAATCCCAAAGCACTTTGCTATTTCAAAGCCTCGATTTGATTTTTAATGGAAGGAAGGATTTTGGGGAAGCGGCGGCGCCCATTCTGATGCATTGGTCACATTTTGATCCTGATCCGCCTTTGAATCTTTAAACCTGCAATGGTGACCAGCGCAGGAGAGCTGCGCGCTCTGGTATTCCTTGATTTTCTGAGTATTCTCTTTGTTTGGCTAGTTTAGTTAGGTATCTTCCTTGCATTTTCACTTACCCTAATGACACCTCTTTCTTTGCAAGCGATTTTCAAACATTTTGTCGTGATGGGGAAGCGCCCTTTTTTATCCTCCTTTCTACGGTGCCTCCTCGTTATGGTTCGCAAGAACTTATGAGGTGCTGCTTTTCTTTGTGACTCTTCAAGTAAATAAAAAATTAAAACTTCTAATTTGAGACGATGGAATCTGGCAGGCGGCTGCACCCCTTCTTTTTGATGTATGTTAATTGTTAAAATGGGCACCAATAATTGATTGTTGAAAGGAAAAATTGTTAAGGGTAAAAATAAGTTAATCAGTGCGAAATTGATTTTTAATATAACCTTTTGATATTCATGATAAAAAGAGTTTTCTCGGAATTTCGCTAAGGCTCAAAAAGACTGGTTCTTTTGTTCAGCCTCAAGTAATTAGCATTTTATTAAAGCTTTAAATTTAAAAAAATAGATCAGATTAGAGAAAAATGTGAAAGTGAAACAGATTAATTGTTAGTTATCAACGTGAGTGTCATGAAGGACGACATGATGCGTCGTATTCACTTCCTTTGAAACTGATGTAATTCATATAATTATTGGCTTCTTTTTTTTATCAAACTTTGACGGGGTTCATCAGGATTATTTAGTTCTGGATTCATCTTCCTTGAGGAAAGAAAGGATGCAAAAGAGAATTTTTTTTTAGGTTATTTAAGAAGAAATTAAGAATAATGGGTAAAAAAAGCGAGAGAACGATCATTTCACCATTCTGGAGTGGTTGTAGTGACACCAATGAAGAGGTTGGTTATGAAAACACGCTCATAATTAATATTATTTATTAACATGGTGAGATTGAAATTGTTCTTGGGTTCCCTAAAGTCGGGGAAGGGTGGGGGATCCATCTCACGTGGATGGAGAGCTTCTTGGAGGCTGATGTGAGTGTTGGCACTTGCGGTGTAGCGATTTTGGCAGCGAGAATTGGGTGAATGACAAGTAAGTCGTCTTCGAACGTCTGAAGTTGCCAAGTGTCGCCATCAAGGATTGCCAGCATTCGTTGGCTGCGCCAACTCTTGGCAGAAGAAACTCCGTCTCGATTTTTTTCTTCTTTACTTACAACTTCCAGACCTGTGCTTGCCTTAATATAACTGCATCCTGCCACACTTCGTAACTTTACAAACAAATTGAGTACATAAGAATCGTTAAAATCTATCTAGTAGCACCGAGGGAAACATGTTTCCCAGCTGCTGTGGCTTATGCTATTCGACAGCAGAGAGAAGAATCGCATAGAAAACTGGCACGTAGCAAGAACGACTGAGGGTGTTGAGGGAATACTAAACAACAACAAAAATAACTTTAAAAAATTGTGAATGGTTACACCCTTTGCCCAGACACCTTTGATAGAGTACACAGAAAGCGTTTAGGGAGATGAAAAAAACTATTAGACTAAGATTAATCTAACTCAATTTGGGTGAGGGAATATAAGATGGGAAATAACCCTTCATCTTAGAATTTGATTTTCAACAAAATGTCTTCGTTGTTTCAATTTTCGTCATCCACCCACCGTCTAAAATCTTATGGTCCCGAAGGATCGATTTATTGAACCATCGAGTATCCCTTCCCCCCTTAGCGTCGCGTTATTTAATAATTATAAATGAGGAATTATTCGTTTGGATTAATACGATCCCTTTAGGTCATTGGCTTTGGATATACCTTGGATTACTACGATCCCGTTAGTTAATGACCTGCAAGAGGGGAAGAATAATGCAAGAACGATTATCTTTAATTATGGTCGTAGACATAAGAGAGAGATGATAACCAAATTACTTTCAAGCAGAAGCTATGAGAAAATTCATAATTTTAAAACGGCAAAGTTTCGCCAACTTAGAACAATATTTACCGAAACGGACGAGAGCTTTCTGACTAAGATTACCAAAATATACACTTTGTGGGAACTGTTCACCAATATTTACCTAAATACAATACAGGCGTGTATACCTTTGTGAAATAAACGTCAAGTACATAATGATAAACCCAATTAGTGGACCAAGGATATCGTGGACTGTTTACTTGCTAAGAAAAAAGCTCACGGAAAATTAAAATAAATGAATAATGAAGATAAACCAAAGATATTCATATAAGCCTTGGGCGCAAAGGCAAAAATTTAATCAAGAAAAGTAACAAAGGCCATGGAGATACACAGAGTGAATCAAAATAAAACAAAACTTAAAGAATCATATAGATATATCAAAAAGAAAAATTAAGAAATATCAACTATTGCACCATCAATGGATGAGAACGGGGATTTGATAAACGATGTGTAACACCCTTAATACATTCTCCCCATCAGTATTGACTACAGTATTGACTTCGACCAACTAAATAGATGCTTTTGGCGCTCTACGTCATATTACCGTAACTGAAAACGATGTGCTAACATTTTGGGAGAGTTTCAGTCAAACAAATCAGTAGCATCCAACGCTATATCAACAAAGAGTTCTAAATAAAGCTAAGAATGAGCTTTCCAAACCATTTACACTGCTTTTCAATAGATCTTAGCAAACGGGCACTATGCCAGAAAAGTATGAAGCTCGCTAATGTAACAACAATATTTAAAGAGGATACAAATCTATACCAGGAAACTATCGGCCACATATCTTAACCTCAGTTGTATGCAAAATTATTGAAACGATGAATGGAACAGAATCATGAAGTATTTGGAGGCCAAAAACATTCTTAACGATGCCTAACAGGGTTTTCTTGACAAACGGTCTTGCCTCTCGAATATTTTACACTTCTTCCACGATATTCTTTATCTATACGATGAGACAAAAGCCGATAATGCAATATAACTTGATTTCCAGAAGGCTTAAGACAAAATTACTCACAAACGTCTAATGATAAAATTATAATTGCACATAATGCAAGGCGATATATCGAGATACATAGATTATAACTTGGCCAAGAGTAGTCATAAATGGCAAGGAGTCTAAATGCTCAATGTATTTATCGGAGTTCCCAAGGGATCAGTTTTAATGCATTTACTTTTTTTAATCTACATTAACGACATTGATGAATGTCTGTATGCACAATATCAAAGTATGTGGGTGCTACATAAATCGCCAATGCTGTGAATTCACATTAGAAAGTAGAAGATATGCAATATAATTTAGACAAGTTATCGCGTAAGGCTCAAACTTAGCAAATGTGTTTCAACGCGGATAAATCACAAGTGCTCCACATAGGAATTCGAAATGAAAACGTATCTTACTCAATGAATAGAACACGATTGAAAATCGTAGAAATGGTAACAGATTTATGACTAAGAGTAACGAGTAACCTAAAACCAAAAAGGCGAACAAAATAATTGGCTTTATAGAAAGTAATACTTACTCTCTACAAATCTTTAGTCAGGTCTCTTCTGGAACACTGTGTCCATGCCTGGTACCCGTAATACCCCGAAATATATAAACAATCTAGAAATGATTCAACGTGGAGGTGCCAAAATGATACCTAGTCTAAAAAATAAGCCGTATAAGGACCCTCTTAACAAAATAAATCTCTTCCCATCCACCCAGCATAGATTAAGAGGTGACCTAATGACCTAATTCAAGTATTTGAAATCGTCAAAGGCATAGTCAATATGAACTCTAACAACTCTACATTATAATCGACCGATCTAATTACAGAATAGGAAATGGATGCAAATTTGTGGGTTTACCGTTTAACTCGTACGAGCCTAGGAAAAGATTTTTTAAATCGATTAGTCAATTTATGAAATGGTCTCTCCCGTAACGTTATCAACTGTAATACAGTTGATTCGTTTAAACACTAACTAGAAAACACTTTGCCTCAAACCTAGGACTAACTAGGATTATAAAGGACTGCTATTTTCTATTTTCACCCTGCATGAGATTAGAGAAAATTAATGATCAAGGTGGATGAGTTTAGTAAACTTAACTTAACTATGTTTGCATTCAACTTCGAGAGGATCGAATGGTCTGTTTTTTTTATGTTTCCTTGGTATTTCTTTGTATCTGCTGGATCGCGTGCCATCCAATCCCAAAACTCCGGAAATTAATCTTCGGTGACAGATCTTTCTCACATTTTGATTTCCTCTATTTCTACTTTATTTAGAAATCTCTATTCACCAACTTTATTCGGTTAATGCTCTCTTTGCTAATGCACTTTGGCCAATTACTATTGGCGACTTCAAGAAGCTCCTTGGGTGGGCAGGGGCGATCGATCCATTTCTTTTTCTCTTACTTTCTTGTTCATTTCATTGCTATAATCCTCTACCTGCACCTTTTGGGTAAAGAAGCCAAGTTCCCTTTTGGATAATCGGTTAAAGAGAATGTTAATAAATAATAAAGAACGCGCTACACCAATAGCCAGAAAGAAGCCCACAAGTGATATTTAATTTGGCTCATGTTATAGACGAAAAAAACGAGGGATTGGTGAAACCTACAGTGCCATAATCTCTTACAGATACAGTCCAGCAATGTGGACATTAAGCTCTTTGCATAAGAACCTGAGTGAATTTTTAGGACTTTAATAAGTGAACACAAAAAAATGAAAATTAATGGGAGATAGTCAGACAACATTGGTTTTACTGTCGTTATCGTATTATTTTCCTCAAATCGAGAAGTAGTAGAGTCAATCATGTGAGAATTATCCACCACTGATACTGAAAAAGTAGTATAAAAGATGAATTAGAAGTAAAAGAGTTCATAGGAAAGATTGTGTCCTAATTCAAAAGGAAAACAGCATAAGAATAAATATGCTATTATTTAATTTCAAGAACAGAAAAAAGAGAAAAAAAGAGGCTAACTCAGAGAAACATCTAATGATAAAGGTTAGAAATACAATTCATTTGCAGATACAGAGAGACTTGGGTAAGAAAACAAACATGCAATATATATGCAGATACACCCACAAAGGAAAAGTGAAAAACAATTCCGAGCGCTTTCGTCTTTATTCTTAAAGACCTTTTCAAGGAATGAACAGGAGGCTGGACATACATTGCCTTAAATAGTGGAAGGGGGTGATTAGACTACCCACCTCTCAACCTTATTGAGGGGATACGAAAATCCTGAAACAACTTTGTTGATGATAATGTACTCAGTTTTTCGAAGAGAGATGGTATAGTGGAAGATATAGTGGGTGAAGAAAAATTAAAGATGGGGGGGGGGGATTTTGTCCTAGTAGGGAGAGCATCACTTTATTTTTATACTATTTCATTTTTATTTTATTCGTGTTGTTATTTTGTGTTTTTTAATGTCTATTTTTATCTTCATATTTTTGTAGTGTTCTTCTTATTGTATTTTGTTTGTTCTTCTCTGTCTTTTGACTTTTAGTGAAGTAGTGTTATTTGTAGCATTCAAGCCTTTTATAGCTTTTCTTGCCAACAATGCTATTTTAGTGTTGTCTGTTGTCTCATTTTTCGTGAGTAAATGTATGGGACTAGATGTGATGTGTTTTAACGCTTTTTATGTGTATATTGGAGTGATATTATTTCGTGAACACAGTTTTGTGCTCGGTAACCGGCTTCTGCGTGAGGTTTTCGCCCGTAGCCACGCGGGTATATTCAACCTGCTGCCTGCTCCCTGGAGTTCTGGAATGACATCGTCCGTTAGAGTGGACCAGATCTTCTTGCCCAGTTTCTGGGTGACGACATTGATTGACTCCATGCATTTCCTCCGATGCAGGACGCTTTGCCTGATTCGGTCACGCCTTCTTACTTTGTTGATAAGCAGAGAGGCAGTGTTCTGGATACGTTGGAGCCTTTTCATCGAGGTGTTATTAGCCACTTGAGACACCACTGCGGGGTAGATCAGCATAGCCCGGACATACATCATATATAATTTTCTGATGTTGGCCGAGCTAAGATCTCTAAACCTGTAGAGCTTGGAAATTTCTCTCTTCGAATGATTCCGCCTCTCCGTGTGGTGTCTCGAGTATCCATGGTCGGTGATTTTGAGGCCCAGAACGGTGCCTTCGGCGGAGTAGACGTACCTCCTCCCATCTATGATAATGGGCCATGTCAACTCGCGGTTCAACGGGACAATTTTGAACTTGTCCCTGTTGGTCCTGATTTTCCATCGTCTCTCGAATCGGCTGATGTTGTTGATTTCCGCTATAGTGCGGGCCGCCTGCGCCCTTGATTTTCTCTCTGGGCACGGGACAATTTGTGTGACGTCATCTGCGTATTGCAGATACATCGTGTCCCTGTGCACCGGAATTAGGAGGTCGATGGTGAAGAACAAGTGAAGCAGAGGACTCAGGCAGCTTCCCTGAGGGATGCCCGACTTTAATTCAAATTGGGGGCCTCTGTGCCTTTCAATCATGAGACACGCCCTTCTGTCCATGATGAAGTCACAGAGGATCCTTTCCAGGATTGGCTTAGTACACTACGCTACGCAGAGAAACAAAAAATTCTCTGAATAGAATAGCTTTTAAGGAACACTTTCGCCAGCTCGAACGGAGACTATGAAAGAAATAGAAAATTAATTGTGAATTCCAAGAATTCCCAATTAATTTTCTATTTCTTTCATAGTCTCCGTTCGAGCTGGCGTAATTGTTCCTTAAAAGCTATTCTATTCAGACAATTTTTTGGTTCTCTGCGTAGCGTAGTGTACTAACGGCATACTTTTAACTGTGATCAAAGCGGTGCTCGCTGCCTCAGTGTGCCTGGTTCGAATCGCTTCCCTGCACGGATTTTTCGAAAATAGGTAATAAAAATATTACTGCAAGGAAAAATTATTCCGTTTTCTCTTTCAATGTGGTTTAATGGATTCATTTTCATCATTCTCTCGCGCTACTTTGAGAGATATATACATTTATATATATATATATATATATATATATATATATATATATATATAAAATTTTTTATTGTTAATTACAATTCTTGAGTTAAGAAGTTTGTAAGAGCACCTTTTGCTCCGTTTGCCTCTTTCCCAAATCCAATTTGTATTCCCAAAGAACTACAATACCCAGAATTAAGGTGAATAGGAATTGCATTTGCTTTTCTTTATCTATTCACCTATTTTCTTCTTCTTCCATTTCTTCTTACTTTTTACTTCCTAAAGAAATAAAAAAGACTGGCGCCCATTTCTGTCAAGAAAGTGAATCGGCCTGAAATGGGCGGAAGAATGTTAAAAACATTCCCGCCCCCTTCCAATTCACCAACAGAGTTCAATTTATTCGGACATAAAATGCTGCTGTAAATCGACAGATTTCGCATTTTCACGCCCATTTTGAGCCTTTTATTATTTAATTCTTTGCGATACGATTGAGTTATATTTAAGGTAAGATTTTAACATTTTTCTATATGTATTTTCCTTATTGTTTAAATACGGAGTCCTGTTGTGGATTGAATGTCACCTGAGTGAGCATCGTGGTGACAAGGGCCAAGGGACGACTACTAGCATCCTAGTATAGAATGGGACTGGCCTTTGAGTGTAATAAGTAGTCCTTGCTAACTCCCTGTAAATATGTAATCTATATGAATGATTTAGCTATAATGTGAGTTTTCAGTGTTTTCCATTTATGTAGTTGTTTACATCCGCTGTGTTAATCCATTACGCAAATGTATTAATGTTTTCTCAGCTTCAATCATCTGCATCAAAAGAAAGGGCTATATTTTTTAGGGGGGGGGGGGGGGGGGAGTTCTATGTAGTATTAGCCATTCGAGAAATATATAAATTTTGAGTTTGGAGTGAATAGCGTAATAGATTCCATGTTATTAGTATGGCGCATTTCAGATGAAAAGATTGGTATAAACCTTTTCTGGTCTTCATCTCCCTTCAAAAAGTTGCTCAGATGATAAGCGTCATTCACATAGATGATAAAAAATAATTTAAAACTCAATGTTAATTTTAAGTACCAGGCAATAGCTTCGCCACTCCTCCCTAAGGGGGAAGCTTGCTCTTCGCTACTAAGATTAAAATTTAAAATCTAAAAAAAAAGCAGTTATGGTTAAATTTTTATAAATTTTCTGGACTTGGACAATTTAAATAATTTTAAAACGGAACTCTAAAAACTAAATTTTCCCCCTTTCAAAATATCACGTTGTTAAAGTATATTTATAGAAGAAGATATATGAAAATAAATTTTCTGAACTTCACTATTTATAATCCTTTGAGTTTTAAAAATTCACAAAATTTCGATACTTATATTTATTTCTGAACTTCACCATTTTGTTTCTTCATATTATAAAAGAATTATTAGAAATAACTTTGATAAAAACATAAGTCATAACCAAACTAAGATGAAATTATTATTTAAATACTAAAAAAAAATACTCTTCTAAAATTATAGAGTTAGTGATGATGATGATGTTTAATAAAAAGAAAATATTCCAACTGATTTTAGAACAAAGATTAAGGACTTATGAGGGCAAAACTTAATTAAAAAAAGGGTTCATTATCTTGAAAGATGGACGTACCGACTTTCTTCACCCCCCCCCCTACACACATTTGTTTACCGCAGACTCAGAAATCTAAGGTTACATTTTTTTAGTCGCGTGCGACTCTATATCTGACTATGTCGTTCGGTCGGTTGGTGCCCGCTCTTTTTTTTTTGGGGGGGGGGGGGTAATAACTGTAACGATTCTAACGAAATTTGAAACACTTATGTTGTTTTACATGCTCTTTCGAATGATATAATTGACAAAGTCCTCCCAAGGTTAGCCGTGGAATTTTTTGACAATAACATCATAACTATTCTTCCGATTCTAACGAAATTTGAAACCCTCATGTTGTTTTACATTCTATTTCGAATGATGTAATGGACAAAGTCCTCCCAAGGCTAGACAGGGAATTATTTTGTTTTGACAATAACATCATAACTATTCCACCGCCTCAAACAAAATTGGAAACCCTTATGTTGTTTTAAATTCCATTTCCAATAATATAATTGCCAAAGTCATCTCAAGGTTAGCCGGAAAATGATTTGGCAATAGCATAACAATATTAGGCTGATTCTAACGAAATTTAAATTCATTATGATGTATACATTCTCTTTCGAATGATATAATTGCCAAAGTTCTTCCAGGGTAGCTGGCGAATTACTTGGGAATACATCCTTTGTATTCAGCCGATTCTAACGAAATTTGAAACCCTCATGTTTTATTACATTCTCTTTTGAATGGTATAATTGCCAAAGTCCTTCCAAGGTTAGCTGGGAAATTATTAGACAATAACATAATAACTATTCTTCCAATTCTAACGAAATTTGAAACCCTCATATTGCTTTGCATTTTCTTTCGAGTGATGTATTTTACAAAGTCCTCCGAAGGTTAGCCCGAGAATTATTTTGTTTTGACAATAAATTCATAACTATCGGATCGCTTCAAACGAAATTGGAAACCCTTATCTTGTTTTAAATTCCCTCTCCAAGGATATAATTGCGAAAGTCCTCCTAAGTTTAGCCAGGGAATTATTTGGCAATAAATTCTTAACTTTTCGTCCTATTCTGACGATATTTGAAACCCTTATGTTGTTTTACATTCTTTTCCGAATGGTATAATTGCCAAGGTACTCCCAAGGTTAGTCCGGGAATTATCTAAACTTTTGCATGTCGTAATGTCATAAATCAAAATAAAGGAGAGCACGCGACATTGGTCAGCAGACCTTGTTCCACTCTTTCTTTCCTAGTTCAGAACCAATGAATTAATGCTCATCGAAAATTAAATAAAAAAATATTTTTAGACCAAAGCGTGGTTTTTCTCTACCAAAATCGAACTGTGAGACAAAGCAAAGCTAAGATTAAACCATAAATGCGGAATTCCTAATCATCGGACAGCCGACATGATTATGGGTATTTGGGCAAAAGATTGATATGTAAAGCACGTGGAATCATGTCTTCAAGCATCTTCTGAAAATGCTATAATAAACAACAAAAGTACTCCGATGTCTTTGTTAATTTAACCTGTTATTATTCACAAATAATAAGCGAAAACAAACGACAGCTTATCCACGACAAAGATTATTACTGCAATTACTGACCAGTCCGAGATCCGGGCGTTATACCGCTACTTCGCACGAATAATTGTTCGTGATTTTTATTTTATTCGCAATGGCTAAATTTTCCACCTCTTTGTTAAAATATTATCAAAGTTAAACGGCAGGCGCTTTCGGCGAAGGGGGGCATTTTTTCAAAGCTACTGGCAAAACAAAATCATATTTCTTTACAGTTATTACATCCAGAAAGATATGGTAATGGGGAAAGGTATTGCACCGTGAGTATTTGCTGGCAAACGAATGAATGGATGAGAGAAGGAAGAAAAGTGCTTTTGAGTCCTGCAGCAACAAGTTGAAGTTCCTTTTGGACAGGCATGGCGGAATTAAGTCTTGGATGATTTTTTCTTTTTCATAATGTGAATATGAATATATCTGGCGAAACGTAGGTTACTTACTGCTGTGAAATTAATGTTTGTTCCAGAAGACACACCTTCTTCCTTGTGGCTTTCAGAATTGGCAGACAATATGCAGAACATTAAATAATCTAAATGGAAACGAAAATAAGAAAGTGTTTTCAGTTCTGTTTCAAATATACCAGTCAGAGGAAAGATTGCTGAAAAATATTTTCATTAAACAAACTAGGCAATGGCTTCGCCACTCCTCCGCACGGGTGGAGCTTGCGCTTCGCTACTAAGATTAAAATCTAAGATCTAAAAAAAGCAGCCATGGTTAAATTTTTCTAAATTTTCTGAACTTCGCCAATTATAATCATTTTAAAAAGGAACTCGAAACTAAATTTCCCCCCTTTCAAAATATCACGTTGCTAAAATATAGTTATAGAAGCTATATAAAAATAAATTTTCTGAACTTAACCATTTATAATTCTTTGAGTTCTAAAAATTTCACAAAATTTCGATACCTATATTTATTTCTGAACTTCACCATTTTGTTTTTTAATATTATCAAAGAATTATTAGAAATAACTTTGATAAACAAACATAAGTCATAACCAAACTAAGATGAAATTATTATTCAAAGACTTAAAAAAATCCCCTTCTTAAATTATAGAGTTAGTGATGATGATATATAACAAAATCCCATGTTAAAGCTACAAAATGTTCAGGAGTAAGTAGCCTTAGAATTGACGTTTTAATGCTTTAACAAATGTCAAAAACATTGGAGAGATGGAAGATCCACAAGTCTCAACCATTTCAGACTCCTGGTTGCTTCTCTCGCGACGCTTTGCCATAACTGCTGAATCCTCTCCACGTTACATACGTTTTTTCCTGGTGTTATAATGATAAACCTGTTACGCGATCTCTCTGACCTGAAAAAAATAGTCTATTAAATATCGAGATTGGATGAAGTTCTTAATCCCATCGCATCAAATGGTGTGGCAAGGAAGGTGTAATTGAAATTCTTTAAAGAAGTTTTCACAACAAAACTGAAGAATTAAAGGTGTGAGTCACAGTTGAAACTTTATCAGAACACCGGAAGAAAGAATGAAGAAACGAGTTTATATATTATGAAATACAAAAAACCACACAATCTGACGGTTTTAAAAGCGGAGCCTTCACACAAGTAACTTTAGGATAGTAAGTAAGGATGAAATAGCAATGGAGTATCATGGCGCAGTATGTTGCAAATCGAGCTTGATTTTTGAATTGCTGAAGGACAAGGTGAAGAAGTCGAGAAATTTCCGCTTTGTATCTGCAGTTAATTTCCATAGAAACAATTTCAAGACAAAGTTTAAACTCAGCTCCTTTTTTAAACTTTTCTCACCCTAAACTTCCAGAAAGGTAAATTTGGCAGTTTAATTTTAATTATTTAAATTCTTCATGAAATTGTTGAAAAAAATCGATTGTATTTTCTGTACTAATCTTGGGAAAAATGGAACTGATCTTGGGGAAACTGGAACTAATCTTGGGAAAACTGGAACTAATTTGGGGGAAACTGGAACTGATCTATGGGAAATTAGAACAAATCTTAGGGAAACTGAAACTAATCTTGGGGAAACTAGAACTAATCTTTTGGGAAACTGAAAATAATTTTGGGAAGCTGGAACTAATCTTGGTGAAACTGGAACTAATCTTGGGAAAACTGGGACTAATTTTGGAGAAAACTGGAACTAATCTTGGGAAAACTAGAACTAATCTTGGGAAAACTAGAACTAATCTTGGGGAAACTAGAACTAATCTTAGGGAAACTGGAACTAAACTTGGGGAAACTGGAACTAATCTTGGGGAAACTGAAACTAAGCTTGGGGAAACTGGAAATTCATAGTGATTATTAAAACGATCCACAAACTTGCTTTAAGCCTTTTGCGAGTCTCTCTCCTACAGACTCACCATTAAATTACCCCAATCTCCCTAATTAAGGTAATTCATATTCGATCTCGTATTTCTCATTCACCTTCAACTCAAACTCCTCTTTCTAACACCTCCACCAACATGTCTACTGATGAAGTAAACTCACTCTTTTTCTTTTCTCAAAAGACCTCTTTTCTACATGGGTGGCGCAATCCGTATGTGTCCCGTCAGTTCTTCCCTTTTCTACGCCCTAGCCTCCCTGACATTTTTAATACCTCCCTGTAATGCCATAGAATGGAATCCAATCTCAAACAAGCCCCTGTTGTCCCAATTCTCAAGAAACCCGGTCATACCCAAAAGACCCGGCGAATTAAATACCCACTCTACCCAATGCTTACACTTATCGACCTTTTCAAATTCCCCAAAGCATTTTAGGACCGTGTTTTTATCCCTACAGAACAACGCAAAGGGACATTCTCTTGGAGACTGTTACATCTGGTACCTGGAGGGGCGGTGCGTCCTGCCGAACCGAGTGCCCCCGGATGCCTCAAACTAAGTTTGGAGAACTTGCACCTTATCTCTTCTAGATATTTTGACTTCCCCCCCTTAATTTCACCCTCTAATTTACCAACCTCTTTTCGCCAATCTTTTCTGAGCAAAAGGTAGCCCTTGTATTAGAAGCGAAGTCAGTGCCACAACTGAAGCCTGGAGTGTAGGGCTATCCTTCCGGCTCTGAGGCCACTGGTAGTCTTGAACTAATCTTGGAGAATAGAGGAGAATTTACTTTTTCTAGACTCCTTCATATTTCCTCGTTATTTGACACTTTTTTTATACAAATCTATTTTCATTTACTTTCTTGGTCGGCAGCTAATTTCGAGGACCCGTTGCCGATCAGCTCATTTCTCTCCCCCCCTCCTCGGACTGGTAGTTAGGAGGGGCGTAACGAAACTCACTTGAGGCTGTGGTTGAGGTGTTTTTTTTTGTAAGGTTCTACTTTCATCACCTCTCGTTTTTTCTTCCTATTATCACCGACTTTATCTTACGTTTCTATCTTTTTACGCCCAAGTCCCATTGGCATAACGAGCTACGGCCACCGTTATGCTAAGGTTTACCCAAATCGTGCCCTGCCGGTCCTGCCTGCACATTATAAGCCAACTCCGGATTAGGGCAACCGGAGAGAACCTTTATTGTTTGCGTCCCGAATTAATTAAAGAGTCTTTCTGCCCAATGGCGGAATAATTTGAACAAATGTAGTGAAAGATGTCATTGCGAACGATAAAGGAAAGCTCGGGGTAAGGTATTTCCCATTCAACCATCTTTTCTGCTAAATGAGCTTCCTTTTTACTACCCCTCCTCTCTGGGAGCCGCCCCTGTCCCTATCTCTAATGCGAAGCCCCCTCCACTAAACTGCCTCAAAAGTGGGTGTCACAAAAAGGAAGAAATCGCCTGGAATGGTCCCTCCGCTTACGTAGTGTGGCCAGAGAATCTAAAGATCCCTTAAAAGGGAACCAATGTGGCAGACCGCTATTAGACCTACCACTGCTATTCGACCATAGTCTGGTCACCTTCATGGGTACAGGCGTGCAAAATTCTCATGTATTTACTCTCTTGGTACTGCTATGTTTTGACCCAATTTGTGGCATTATAGTGGCATTATAGTTAAAATTACCACGCCGTCGGCATAGCTGTCCAACGAAGTCCCAGGAAGGACCTCAGACGCCTCTTTGTGAGCTGTTATTGTTAAGACAGCGCCGAAGTGAGCAAGAATTCCGCTTTTGAGAGCAAAGTGGTCTGATTGTACTCCCGACACTGGCTATCTGAAGCGGAGTAAGGCGCGTAAAAAGAAGAAAAGTAAAAAAAGGGCTCCGGTAGCCGATGGATCCTTCATCATTTCGCAGAAGGACAAGAACGAGACAGGTCCATCCGAAGTCCCTTGAAGAAAAATCCCTATGATTTTTCGCGTTTCTTTCGTTAAATATGTGTATACATAGAGTAGCAAGAATTTATATCTCCCTAGTTATATACACATGTAGTCATTTACAAGTTTGTTAATTCACAACTAAGTATAATATGTATTGCAGTGTAAAACAATGTTTAGTCATAAATTGTATATTAGAACGATGAAAGACTGATGTCAGCATTTCACCTCAAATTCCGAGTCCATGAACCGTAATATGTCTCTCCAGAGTCTCACGTCGCGTGTGAGAGGGGAAGCTCAATGTACACCCCACCCCTGCTAGGTAGACCTTCGCTACTGAGCATGTTATATGGACTTCTAAAAAGCGTAAATGTTTTAGAGCAACGGAAGCAAATTTGATTGTTCGAATCAGTCTTGAGACTGATCACACGGCCACCAAAGTTCTCTTTTAGCCAATTTCAGAACACGTTTTATGTGTGAGAGCTTTCCCCATCTTGCTGGAACCAGAACTTTGCCATAAGCGACGGGAACAAGTTCTGAAGCTCCCTCTTTATGGTTTTGGGACCTCAACATACCGCTTCTTGGTGACTATCACTGTCGTGCCAGATTCCTTGAAGAAGAATGGTCCGATGCTGCCTTTGGCTGAGATTGCAGTGCATAACGTGCACTTAGGAGAATGTAGGGGCTTGCTAGCTACCTCATTTGGTCCGGAATTCTCCCAAAAGACATTTGCCTTCCAGTTTCCCTTTCCTTCAAGATGGAAGTGAGCTTCATCTGAGGTCCAAAGGAGGTTAAGAAAAGTTAGGGGCTCCTGAATCTTCTCCAGTATCTTGACTTCCATAGCCTTTCTCTGCTCCTTGTTTGAGGCTGTAGGGATCTGCTTCGTCTCTATTCTGTATGGGTAGGCATTTACATACATTACTAGCACTCTCCTGCAAGCCTCACGGGATATACCGAAGGACTGACTTCGCTTGCGCACAGAGCGTTTTGGACTCTTCTAAACTGACTCTCGACCAGCTCAACTGTACGCTTCCTGGGGCGTCCTGAATGGCTTGGACGATTGTCACTGGCTGCATTGAGGTTCTCCACTGTCCCATAGTTCTTGAAGTGGTCCTGAATTCAGCCCTTAGATGGGGCTTTTTCATATTCGCACTGATGTACGAAAGTGTCCTGCACTTTCTTGAACGAGCCTGTCTTGGAGTAATGTTTGACGAAGTATATTCTTTGCTGGAGCTCCCAATGAGATCTAGTCGTGTTCACAAGCGTTGCTTCTGTCATGTCCTGCAAGGTAACAGTGATTAGTGAATGAATGAAGGATATATTACAAAAAGTGTGTGCAGGGCCGTTTATTGGGGGTCACCCTGTATTTCAAATTAGACTAAAAAAGGAATTTATAGTTTCAAAGGTACTTCAATTTTTCTTATCTTTTTCTTTTATTTATTTTCTTATTTTATCTTGACTGGTGAAAATATCTTATTCTATTAGATTGTTAGTTAAAAAAGTACTAAAAATATTTGTTATTGTTGTAACCAGTAAAATATGAGTTGATCGTTAATTAAACGCACACTCTAGAGTAAGCACAATTACAGACTGCATACTACAGAGTAAGCACAACTGTAGACCACACACTATAGATTAAGCACAACTGTGGACCTCATACTATAGAGTAAGCACAACTCTAGACCGCATAATATAACCCAAATTTTAGCGAAAAGAAAATATTGGATATTTTTAATTATCTTATTTAATTTGTCAAACTATTGCAAGAAAGTAATCAATGCCGGTGTTGTTTAGATGTCGGTGCCAATTAAAAGGTTCATGTCCCTTAGTTAGGTGCAATTACATTCTTATTTGCAACGAATAACTTGGATAGGAAACATCTTTGATCCTAAAACTTTCGAAGAGTTTAGTTTTTTTTTATCCTAATCCCGAAGATGAATTCCTCAAAATGCTAATTCAGGGTTTCACAAGTTATTGTAACAAGGCCCAAAATATATAAATATAGAGTCTAACAATCCAAAGAGATGGTGTCAGTAAAGTTTTGAAGCAAATTAATTTTGCTAAAGTTTGGCAAGAATTATATAACTATATTTATTACTAAAAGGGATTTATTAGCTATTGGATATGAATTTGTTAAATAATTAATTACAGCAAGTATTATTTTGCCCGAATATCTTGCTCGAACTCAACAGCTCTGTCTATACTACTTTAAAGTAATGAAAAAGTGAAGTTTCTTTAGTGTAATGTGACTGAGAGTATAAAGTTCACCCCATCCATTAGAGTAAAGTTAACGTCAAAGTTTCAATAGAATAAAAGACTGTAATCGAGGAAAAATCAGAATAATTTAATTGAAAAAATTCAAGGATATTTTTTGGATAGAAGCAAATGCCCTTGATCGTCATTTAACGTCTTTAGATGACTTTTCAATCTCACTACGACTTTACATCGGCTAACTTCACACAATCTTAGGAACAATTACCATAGTTATTTTCATTTCTAACAGATATGATTTCGGTTAGAAAAATAGAAATAGAGAAGTTAAGGTACGCGCTGAAGTATAAAACGCTTCCCCACACTTCAAATACGGTTGTTCAAATATTCAATCTAGTGCCTTATGGTTCGTGTTCTAGTCCTATTTAGCATAATAAATTGTGTAGAGGCACACCTAAGGAACACCCATCTTAATCCGAAATATTGGCCTTAAACTAAAGGTAGTTAAGAACTTACAGAAGCTATTTATTGAAAGAATATCATCTTGTTAACTCCATTGATCCAAATAAATTAGGCCTGATAGCAAGGCGCCCCTCTCCCTCCAAATATCTACCATTACTAGTATTATGCAGATAAGAAAGTAGAAATGAAAGCTCTATAAGCAGCAAAGCCAGATTAGTCAATTGTTAATAATTTAAAATATTTAACTATATCATTCACATGTTTCTAGAGCAAGGGTGGGCAACCTTTTAAAGTGGGTGTGTCAAAATTGGCCAAATCTTTGCTACAAACTTTTCTCACGTGTCAATACTTGACTAAAACACAATGAAAGGATATAAAATTAAAGATGTTCTTTTTATTCATTTCCATAAAAATTACATGGAAAAGATAGTCATTTTACTTAAAAATATACATATTATATTAAACAGAATTGAATCTTTATCATTTCAAGCAGAAAACAACAAATCCAAACTAGAGAAAGAAAAATTGTGGACCTTTTGATTTATTTACCATCAATGAGACTTCTGCTGCTGCCTCACTGATAACATAATTTATAACAGGTTGTACACAATGCGGTTGCTATATAAAATAAATTGGAGATACATTTATTTAGTTTTCTTAAGTTAAGCATTTGGCTTCGCGTGCCGGTAAAAGTCGTTGGCATGCCACGTTTGGCACGCGTGCTAAAGGTTGCCTAGGTCTATTCTCAAGCCTCTGGAGTTTGGTAAGCTATAGTTTCCATATGTTTTATGGCCGCCTCCGCCAAAAAGGTTAAAATGAAATGACTTTTGCAATTGCATGCCATGTCAGTACACTTGTAGATAAGTGTGTGTACCTGTTCCATCTTATTATCCCTCGGATTAGAACTTCAAAATAAAACTTGAGTTGTAGCTCAACATTTCTGGCTTAATAACGGTCGGAAGTTTCATAATTAACGGCCTCAACTTCGCCAAACATCTTTATAAGTATTAACCAAGGGTTTTCTTTCCAATTAAGATCTAAGGAATTTCAAGTCCTTGACCCATATATGGGTTCGTAGATTGGGGTCTTTCGAGGCACCGGCGACTTATGCCCTAGGAGGCAGTCGCCAGATGGGCTCCTAAAATAAAAAAAACAACTTACGAGCCCCTCTATTCGTTAAACCCGAAGAAACTTGGTTCGCTGACCTTAAAAATACACGGATCGGCAAAATGCTTTTGGTTCTTAAAGTAGTTGATAGGAAATCAGAAAGCAAAAAAAAAAAAAAATCGAAGTTTGACGAAAGAAATAATATAATAAGTGATACATCCAACGGTTTAATGACTTCTCTTTGAATCCATGGAATTTTACAATGGTTAAAATAAATCAAATTAAGAATTTTAGAGAATAATGTAGACAAGAATCCTTTCTCAAATTCATATACAAAGAGTGTGAAAATTGGTACACGCGAACAGCATAGGAACAGAATGGTAATGTATTTACAATTTCCATCAGAAACTCAACTTCAATAAGTGAAAAACAACAGAACAGCGAAATGGCAGCATGGATTTGGTAATGGACTAAACTCCACAAAATGGATTTGCTCCATAACTCTTAATTAATTTAATAAAAAGGGGGAAAAGTCTTTTAATAGATACTCTGTTCCAAAGTGGAGATAATTGGATGAGCAGGCAAAGTCTTCACCACTCTCCCCGTAGGGGGGAGCTTGCGCATCTCTGCTAAGATTAAAATTTAAAATCTAAAAAAAGCAGCTATGGTTAAATTTTTTTAAATTTTCTGAACTTCGCCAATTATAATAATTTTAAAAAGGAACTTTAAACTAAATTTCACCCCTTTCAAAATATCACCTTGCTAAAATATAGAGTTATAGAAGATATATAAAAATAAATTTTCTGAACTTCACCATTTGTAATTCTTTGGGTTTTAAAAAATTCACAAAATTTCGATACTTATATTTATTTCTGAACTTCATTTTGTTTTTCATATTATAAAAGAATTATTAGAAATAACTTTGAAAAAAAAACATAAGTCATAACCAAACTAAGATGAAATTATTATTCAGATTTAAAAAAAAATTCCCCTTTTTAAATATAGAGTTTGTGATGATGATGATGATGAAATGAGCTTATATTTCTCTATGATATTCTGCCATGATCTTAGGTTGCAAGAACGTGAACATGCATGGAATGAGTGTAAAAGCTACGGATCAAAAGGGTCTGTAAATCATGCGAAAGTTATGTTGTGACTCTGGCACTGATATTCATCATTGGCTGGCACTTCACCGAGCGCTCATGGGGGACGCTTCTCATCCAATCCCAGCGTGCGAACGCAACCAGGGTATGCAGTTACTAAAGTTCTTGTAACCCCTCAACATGACTCCGTGCATTGTAGGTTAACTGAAAGTTATATCAAATAGCGTATCCTGCTCGTCGTTTGAGTGACTCCTTGTGTCGTCTGATGGCAATGATGGACTACAATAGCCAATTGATACAATTCATTTAAGTGCTGTTAGACTAATCTATTAAATACAGTAACCTGTTTGGCGTGGATGAAGAACGTACTCCAGGTCGTGCCCGATGGTTTGATAAGGAGGTTTAGCATTGCTGTACTACCCGCATACCCAGGCTGCACCTTTCAACGCTTTATATTTGAGATTTATGTGATCGTTAGCGTCCCCAGCCTTATCCAAACCCTGTGGTAAAAAATTCTGGGTGAGACTGGCATTAGAAAATGATTTATGTTGCCCCTACGGGATTAAAGGGTTTCCACAAACTTAGTTGAGAAGAAAAATTATATGTAGAGAAGAAGTCAGGTGGCTCGGATCCACAGGAAAGACATACACAAACAAACCGTCCAGAATTATAGTAGATAATAATAGAATTATCTAAAGGCAGCCATTCAAAAGTTAGAAAGCAGAAAAATGCCACACACGCCAGAGGTTTCCTTATATGCCGAGAGAGAGAAGAAATCATAACAGAAATTAAAAGAATAATAACTTGACTTTCGGATAAATTCACCATCATTAACACAACGTAATTTATAGAACATTTATTTAATGATAAAGAGCCTCATTATGTCGCGATAAAATATATTGCATAAGTTTGCAATGATATTTGTTTGCCTGCATATCATATTCACTTATATTTTATTGTTTATCATCAATCAGCTCACGGCACATGTATGTAGATAAGGGTTCAAGTAGAATTTCCCTTGAGATATTCTAGGGTAGTTTCTAATAAGAGAAATCCGAAATTGTTATCAACTAAAATACCACAATGGTTCATAAAGGTCATTTGGTATAAGGTTCGAATAAAAGGAATCTGAAATTGTTATCAACTAAAATGCCGCACAGGTTCATAAAGGTCACTTGGTATAAAGTTCGAGTGATAACAAAAGCTTCATTTAAATTGGATTAAAGTCACTAGTGACCTCAAGTTCTCGAAACAGTGCATTAAGGCGGAGAAAAAGGCCCACAGGATGCTAGGCTATATTAAGCGCCAGTTTAGTTATCGGAACCAGGAGATTGTACTGTGCCTGTACAACTCACTTGTCCGACCGCACCTGGAGTATGCCGTGCAATTTTGGAGTCCTTCATTGCGAAAGGACATCGCGAGATTGGAACGCGTACAAGCCAGGGCAACCAAGCTGATTCCCTCTATCCGACATAAAAGTTATGAGGATAGACTAAGGGAATTAGATCTGTTCTCGCTGGAAACCCGTAGACTGCGTGGTCAGCTCATCGAAGTTTTCAAAATACTTCGAGGGTTCGACAATGTTGACTACCGGGATATTTTCACACTGAGTGAGAACAGAACGCGCAATCACGGCTTCAAACTCGAACTGAAACGTTACAACCGCAATCTGTGTGGAAATTTTTTCACCTACAGTATCTGCAGTAAGTGGAACGCACTTCCAGTGGAAGTTGTCAACAGTGAATCTGTTGACCAGTTCAAGTCAAGACTAGACAAAGTCTTGAAAAGTGGCCTTTTAGGGACGCATAACAATTGAGCAGTAATGTGCCCACTCGATTGCTAGTCCAAAAGTACCCTCTTTGAATGGACCGTACGGTCTCCTAGGGTACTTTCTTTCCTTGTAACTCCTTGTAACTTATTTCTCTTTGGACCAAAGTTCAAAACTATCCCAAGAGAATTTTTAAGTCTATTGAGGGAGGATTTGTCTACCTCTTATGTTGTCGCCAGAGTATAAAGCTTTGAGTTTATCAAAATTATATAATATGTTATTCATGAATGAAAAAATACTTATTTAATCAATATCTGACATTTGGCCAAGAGGTAAACATTCAAGGAGTGAGGGTGATGTTGAAATGACATCCCAATGCATCTTCGCCTCTAAAAAAAGCATAGTATTTTAGGACTGAACCAAAGCTAATGAGGGTAATTATAATTTTGATTTAAAATATTGTGTGCAGGAGGGGGGGGGGTAAGCAAACTAAAATTCCTACCTGAAATGCGAAATTACTTTTCCCTATTCCAAATATTCATATCCAGTACCATACCGAAGTGAGGATAAATAGAAAATAATGTCAACAATGACAGAGTTGCTAATGATGTTCAACTAAACACTATTAAAACTCAATTATTCCATTATTTAAAAGTTTCTGAGGTCAAAGTTTAAATACATTTTTGGAAGTATCATTTTTTTTTATTATTCGTAAAGATTGATTCCCATGTGATACGTTATTGTTAATTGAGATGATTTAAATGAGTTCATTTTGCGACAGAAGTCACAGCTTAATAGATTAAAAGTAACCGCTAAATTTAACTGAAGTTATCACAAGCTTTAATATAGTAACAATAGATTAAAAATAGTATCAGATTTTTTAAAGTATTTTAACTGAGTTCTTTACCACTAGAACCCGGCAATGTACATGATGATGGAAGGTTTAGTTATTATTATTTAGTTTTGGAAATCCCTCTCACTTTTTCAACAATTCCAAATTTGGCATAATTTTTTAGTATGAATTAAAGAAGGAGGACATGAGTGTACTGAATGTGCTTCAATCAATCAATCATTTCATGTGGCACCCACGGGGATGCATAGGGCCTCAATGAACTCAAGCCACCACGCTACGGCGTCAAGATCTTCCCAACAATCATCTCCTGCTTCTCACCTCATTGTGCTTCAGTACTCTCAATTTTCGATTTACCTATACTTAACTGATGTAGAGTCTCCACCTAACCCCCGTCCTTTCCTAATTAAAAAACGTTGATTGGCATTAACTTTATTCACTTTAGTCTTCTTTTTTATCATATTGTTTTTAATACTATTGATTTATTTAAAAAGTTTTATGTTAGTTTGAACGAAAATAAATTTTAAGTCTGATCTTTTGGCGTAAAAGTTTAAAAACTTTTAATGAAGTTTCTAATTTGATGAATTGTTTTCATTACATTATTTGTCCATGCTTATAATTTATCTACATATTCTAAATTTATTTATCTTTAGTGAGAACAAGAAACCAGGGTTGGCTCTTTGAACGAGCTACCAGCAGAGGTAGTGAATAGGACCATCGTTGATTATCATTGGCTTCGTTCTTTTTTGACGGTTTCTACCATCATAGACGTCCTACTAAGCATGAAGTTGGTAGCTGATGCTAAAAGATGAGCCTTCTTACATGATTTAAAATTAGTTAGTATTTACTTTACATCGTAAATCCTATGATCCCATTTGCACTCCAAATTTCCAGCTGTATTCATAAATGGATAGAGTTAAAGAAATTTGAATTAGAAGGTAACTCTTCTTTACCACAAGGTTTCAATGCATTTTTTCTTTTCTTTTCTCTTTCTTGTTTTTTTTTAATTACTGCTAAGAGCTATTTAATAATTACCCTACTCCTTTGTGATCTTTTTCCCCTATCAATTTGCTCTCCCTACTCAAGTTATGATGGTTAGTTTTCGTTCTTAGTACTGTGACACATTGTCAGTTACTACAATAAAAATATTACTACTAATAAAAACAATTTTTTATTTTGCTATCCATACTGGAGTATGATAAAAGCAGACTCAGTGGTAAGAGGTTTACATAAATGGGGCAAATAAAATCTACATTGACATACTCTTCTACATATAAACTACATAGAGCTACATCTTCATGGACGTTTTATCATTCAACAAAAACGACCAATATTAAAAAGAATGTAACAAGGCAAAGTTCCATTATCCACCAGCAATTCACATCTTTACGTCAAGAAAGTTTAAGAAAATTGTGCTGAAAATTAAAGTCAACTAGAATCGTAGAGAGGGATTTAAGCCTTCATCCGTTAATTGCTGATATTGTCGTTTTTTACTTAACCCAAGAAGAATTATAATAAATAATCATGGGATTATTTAAGACAGCCTCTGTAAACACATCCCCCAGAGGCTTCTTTATATGCCGACACAGAATAAATCATAACCAAATTATCGGAAAAACCAGTTGACTTTCAAAAATATTGAATTTTCCTTGTTTATTGAGGAAAAAACCTACCACATTCGGCACGGAATAACGGTCTTGCTCTGTTTGGGCTTGAGTCTCTTAAAATTGCCTGAAGATACGTGAAGCATGAGAAGAGTGGCATCTTACTCGCTGTTGGATGGCCCGGAGATGTCGGTGCGCATCAATTTCACAATCTCCTTTTACGCTTCGAGTTTTGGAATAGGGAGCCTTTAGGCAAAGTGATAATATGTCATAATGCATTAAGTAACTCTCTGCTTAACAGTTTCCCTTTAAAGTTGTCGGCCTAGGTCAGGGCATTAAACGAAGCGTTTTGCTTATTGGGATCCTCTGCAATGGAATGATGAAGCAAATTAGGTGCGAGTGAAACTTGGTTTCCTGCAGAGGATTATTCTGTCTGTACCTTGACAAGTTTAGCCGTTTAAGGTTAACCAGTAGGTTAAAATGGGTGAGGAAATCATCTCCTGGGATTACATATGAAACTTTGTTACAATGAAATTTAAGGTGAAGAAGTATTGTACAGGAAGAAGGAAAAATGTTTCGCCGTAGAATGGGGTCGATGAACCTATGGCCACATGAAATTGAAGAATCTAAGCCTGGTTCCAAACAACTCAGCAGGATCACGCTGATGGGTGTTCTCAAACTACTAGGAAATGAACCTTGTCTTACTGGATGGTTCAACCAGTAAATGTCGCCGTTTGCTTATATTATCGGTCACGAAGAGGATCGGCCCCGAAGGTGGTTCCCAATCGGGTGTGGCTTATGGCCACCTTACGAGCCTATTTTCCTGTGGCTGCCATAACTTCAAATTAACTCTATTTTACAAAATAATCTGTTTTAAGATGTAAAATATTTATTTAAAAAAAAAAAATATATATATATATATATATATATATATATATATATATATATATATATATATATATATATCTACAAATAAATATATTTTTTTAAGTATTTAAACTTCATAAATTAAAATTATCAATAAGCCTATCTATAATTTAAGCCTCACTAGGTTAACTCCTGTGTCCGCCCCAAAACTGTGCCATGACCTCGTGGGTTGTTCGGCGCTAGTTTGATTGGAATAAACTGTGCACGATGGGAGCACCTAAAAGGAAGTAGATAGTTCTCTCGTATTTCAGCTTTAGTGCTCACTTTTATATGGATTTTGAGATCAATATAGAATTGAGCACTTAAGTTAGCCTTAGGCTGTCTGATCCATATGTCGGGGTCTCTTTCCTGGTACAAGGAGGAGGGCTTATAAAATCAATCTTTATTCCATAAAACGACCAAGGAAAGAATCGATTTTTTTCAAAACGTTCGACCAAACGGCCTGGTCTTGAGTCTTGAGCAAACCATTTTGTTGCTAACCATTTTATGCCACTGAACCTATTTGCTTCAGCTTTGTTTCATATCTAAATCCAACAAAGGCATTTGGAAGATTGCAAATTATTTTTGCTACCCTTTTAAATCTCGTTGGTGGGATTTCACTTTGAATATACCGTTCAGTTTTGGTCCTCAAATCTTAAAAAAAAATAGATCAACCGGTTAAAGGGGGGAGACGGGCAGCAAGGCCCTAAAACTGATTCGGTCAATCAAGACATAGAGACTATTAGACATGATTCCGAGAGATCGGTCTGGGCTGGCTAGAGACTAGGAAACTGGGCGGTCAACTGCTAGAGGTATTCAAAATTCTTTGAGACTTCCAGAATATTGATCATCTGAAGTTCTTTATCCTTAGTCAAAATAGGACTAGGAACCAAGGTTGGCTCTTTGAATAAGCTACCTGAAAAGGTAGCTAATAGTTTCAACATAGAGCACTTAATAATATGATTGCCATTTAATTTTTGTAGGTAAATATTACATAGCAAATGCTACAGACGTAGGTTATGGAGACGAATGTTAGCTCATGATAGAAGTAGGCCTTATAATTTTCTTAAACTAATAGTTTTCAGCTTAATTATAAAATTCCTGTTTTTGATCTCTTCCTTAGCACAAAAGAGGATAGAGTTGGGTAGAGAAAGCCATCAACTGTATTAAAACTTCTTTCTAGTCGAACAAATGTTAGGGTTCTCCTGAAAAAGTACTTCTTAGCTATGAAAGGTAATGAATTTACTTTGGGGAATACCTATTCCTTATGACTCTTTCTTTGACACTCACCACTTTATATCACCAGGACCATTATTCAAGAGCAACTTAGGAGCCTATCATTACAACTCTAATACTCAGTAAAACTAAATATAGCCGCAGTCCATTTTGTGGTACCCCGCGACACAAAATGTCAAAGCCTCGAACTATAAGGTAAAACTCCACCGCTCTCAAATTTCTCAGTCCTGTCACAAACATCTGAATTAGGCTTATCTTTTTTGGCAATCCACCCTAAATATCTTCCTCTTATTTTAACTTCTCTTCACGTATCTCCGTAAAAACCTAATTTAAAACCATTTCTGATCTAGATTCTCACGTTTCTTTTCTCTCTCCAATAAATTTAACTTTCACTCTTACAACTTTGAGAACTATGCCAAGATTGCAGAGAAGTGTCTATTGTTTGCACCACACGAGATTTAATGGACAATAAATAAATCTAGTTTATGACTGTAATTAAAGCCACTGCACAAAACGTTATTAAAATCCCGTGTGCTTTCCTCATCGTTGTTTGTAAAGCTCGCTGATGTATAGTCAAAGATAGATAGAATTCTGAGCAATTTTACGGTTCTCTATTTCCTCTAAATTATCGGCTAAAAAATGTTAGGGGTTAAATTCCTTCTTTCGCAAATTTAGCAATTTCCTTAGGCAAGTAAAACTATGAAATCTTTTCTTTTGTCATCCTTATTTCATGAACCTTTAATACTCTTTCTGAACTGGTAGAGTATGCGGTCTCCTAAGTTTTCGGCTCCCTACTAGTGAGTCTGATGTTAGTGAGAGTGTGACGAGGCCAGATTTAAGTTTTTATTTGGGTATTAATATGAATAAAACTCTAAAATAATGAGGAATGGATAGCATTGAGTTATATATGGCCCCAAACATCAGCAAGAATTAATAAAATAATATTTTCCTCTTACTCAATTAGCAATTTTGACACTTGAAAAATTAACCTAAAGTAGATTTTTAATTTCCCAATCAGATGAGTAATTATGAATAGTTTGTGTTGGAAATATCCATAAAATTTTCCTTACGGTTAAAAGAAAGATACTCTTATCTTTCAAAACACTAAAATGACTCAAAGCGCAGTAAAAAAGCATTTCATGCACAAGGCTCACCTCAAACTTTTAAAGAGTAGTAGATTGCTATTTTGTGAGCAATGGCTACATACCAAAGGAAAATAATAAGAAGTGAAGAAGTGTAAGAAAAAGAAACTAATTCAAATATTATTGAGAATTTCGTCTGATGACTCAATTGGATAGAAAGAAATTATGGGATTCCTCCCGCGAGGCTGAAATCAATGTAAACTACAATGATAGTAAATAAAACGACGTTTTTCTCTAAAATAATACACTGATAAGAACAAAAACAATTACTTCAGAGATGAATAAATTGGAAAGAAGATTTTAAGTGCAAATGAGCAGGTAAAAACATACTTAAAAGAAACGAGAGATGGAAAAAAACCCAAGTATAGACAAATACATATATAATGACCCTGAGAAGACGACCTAGCTGATGAAGGTTGTCCGATGTAATTGACGTAATACCATGAGTGACGTCTTTTTCTAACAATATACCATGATCATTTGAAATTGAGGCTTGTATTTTTACCTCTTAATGTAATTTTCTACTACTACTGATCTTATGGAAAGTAGATAACAGATGGTGCGGTTAGTGTAAATCTTCAGTGTAAAGTTTCAGTCATCCATTTATAGCGAGTCCCCCGAAAGGCGATCAAAGTACTTTGGCATCTATCTGCTTTTGGCATAAAACGGGGAATTATCTAATCATTTCTTTGTAGGTCAATGCTAAAGACCTTGCTCTTGCATGGAAGTGACTACGGCGTACCCTAGGGTGCCCTTAAGCAGCGGGTTGTCATTTATTTCCTTACACTAATCCTACTTTCACATATCGTGTTGTTCCATTCGACTTTCGCTCAAGGATAAGATCCCTCGTGCTGAACAAAAGATCATATGTTACATTCAACAACCTAAATATTTAAAGATTGCACTGTTAAATCATTTAAAACATTCTAATTTTTCTTCTGATTCCACCGTGTACTACCTCGTTAGTTTCTTTTGAAATTGCAAAATGAATACCACGAAAGAAATTTGGTTACTTTAAAAGATGCCACTTAGTAATTCTCGGCGTCTCAGATCTGCTCCATAGAAAGAGTGGTTTTATTTTTCGTCCAGCATCATGAAGAAAGAAAGAGATGCTTCCCATTGCTAGCGACCTTGCCCATCCCCAGAATACCAAGCTCCATTAAGTCAAAAGAGAGCAAACATTCCTTTAAAGAGGGTATTAATTCTTGTATTCAGATGTTGCAGAAGGAATAAAAAAAAGAGAAATCGAGGAATACAGAAACAGTAAATATAAAGCATTAAGTTTGAAAATGCAATCCGGAGGACTATTTGATATTCCTCACCAAAACGTGATGAAAATAATGAGGGTATTCTAAAAAATAAAATATTGCTTTCTTTAAAAAAGGACGACTGGATGTATTTATCATTGCGTCGTTCTGATGTTTTTTACTACAACTTTAAAAAAAATAAAATAGGAGAGAAAATTTTGAAGCTAAAAGTGAAAGAAAGTTAAGATCAGTTGGAAATAACGAAGAAAAAACTGTTCGGCAAGATTCATCCGAAAACCAATTTTCATTCATGGACAAATAAAATAGAATGCAACTGTCTCTATTCGCCTGGCAAGTAGTTCTTTAATTACACTTTGTATAAGCTGCAGTGTTTCAGGCCTTTCCTTTACTTGCTCAGTTGCCCACGGCTAACGTCCATTCCCATGGCCAGCATCCTCAAGAAACTCCACTAATCAAAGGGAGTTCTACAAGACGTCAGTAGTACTATTGTAGGGTGGAGTCCGAGTCTACACACACGCACACACTCATGATACATTTCATTATCTGTAAGTTATTAAATTTTTTCATTTATAACCAGTAAAGTAACTACAAATTTACTTCGTGATATTATTCTATTTTATAATTACTCTCAATGAAATTTATACGCAAATTGAAATTCTTGATTGACAAGTTAAGAATCCAATTGATTCCGTTTTTCCAATATGCATCGTCTCCCAATCATTTGGCGATTTTCAGCTATCCCGCCAAATTCTCGTTTCGTGTAACGACCAAACGAAACTTGGGCTTCGCAAATTTAGCGAGCGGTCATTATTTTAGGATGGAGGTGGATTGACAAATCTTTCCCTGTACCTCAACTGTCACCGTTCCATTCATTTCAGATGGTATTACTAAACTTGCGTCTTACCAAACTTCTTCAAAATACAGAAAGATTTTAGTTGTAGAGTACTAATAAAAAAGATATATTGAAATTGACCTCAAGGATTACACTAAGATAAATGTCGAATAACATTGGTAATTTTACAAATGAACAACTCCAATGCAATCGAAGGCGCTTTGTTATAAATATTTCTATTTTAAAAAAAACCACCGCAAATTTCTATATAATAAATATTACATAGCACTTTGCTTAATTAGGTAGTGGAAATTTTTAATCATGCTGTTATAGCCAAAAATACATTGGCAGCCATTTTGGCATTGATTGTTTGGAACCAAAAAGTAATGCTTGGATGAGGTTGGGGGTTGGTTATTTTTTTTTTCGGCTACGTTAAATTTTATGGGTTCATTAGTTGATTTTTATTAAGGCATGTGACGTTATGTGCGGGTTTTGTTGCAGAAAGGAAGCAAACAAAAGAATATTCTAGCGGCCGTGGCATAACATTTAGATAAAAATGGCTGATCTCTGTCATTGTTGTGGAACAACGGTACTTAGTTTTCAATAAATGTATCGCTTTCCATGAGGGTTATGACATAATACCAACAAAGGATAGCAGTCGGCAAAAATAGATCGGGAAATAATACTTACAAGTGCTAATATCTCATAAAATAGTGCTTTCTGCGCCGTTTAAATAGCAACAGATATTTCTAAGTTATGCTAAGTTATGCTAAGCTATACTAGGCTAGACAGGGCTATACTATACTATGCTAGTGTAGGCTAAAGTATGTTAGGCTAGGGAGGGCTATGCTCTGCTCTCCTACGTAATACTATGTTAGGCTACGATAGGATAGCTAACCAAGGCTATAAACGGCTAAGCTATTCAAGGTTATTCTAGTCTAGGGTATGATATGCTATACTAGTCTAGTATATACTAGGTTAAGCTATAATATGATATGCTTGGATTTATTATGTTAGGTGTGGTTATGCTAGGATAGGCTATAACAAGCTAGCCTATAGTATGCTAGGCTAGGCTATCGTATGCAAGGACATATTGGCTAGGCTATAGTAGCCTATTCTAGCCTGGCTATACTATGCTAGGCTACTCTAGGCTCTAGTATGCAAAGCTAAGCCATACCTGGTTAGGCTAGTCTATACTATAATATGCAAGGATAGACTACGATCTACTAAGCTAGGCTAGGCTATACTAGGATACGATAGGCTAGGCTATACTAAGCTAAGGTATTATAAAGTAGGCTATACTATGCTAGCTAGATTATACTAAGCTAGGCTAGGTTAGACTCGCACATCTAAGTTATTCTATATTTAATCTAGGTTCTAACGAAATTTGAAACCCTTATATTGTTTTACATTATCTTTCGAATGATAGAATCGCTACTGTCTTCCCAAAGTTAGTCCGGGAATTATTGAATGTTTTGTAGGTCATAAATCAGAATAGGTGAGAGCGCTCGACTTTTTGGTGAGCAGACCTTGTTCAAAATCTTGTAGGTAATTTTCAGGGCTTGGTCCAATCTAAAGTGAACCAGATCTTGTCCCATTTCATTTCGTTCACCCATTGTGAAATTTACCTTGCCTTACTCAT